>JBAPGN010003026.1:0-38069 GCA_037355405.1 Vitis amurensis | reverse complement strand
ATATTCAATCCCTTGCCCAAAAGCACAACACCAGCTGAATATCAACCATCCGAAACACCGGGAGCAGAGTCAAGCTACGACATGAACACCAAGTAACCTCGCCACCAACCCCCATTCTCCAATTGAGAATGAACCGTCACCAGAAGCCCCATCTGACCAATGCCCCACAGTCTCATGCAGAGGCATCGCTTCCACCCAATGACAATCAGAAGAACGCGAGATTGTGATAGGGTATGTGGAGTGTAATCAAGCCATAAATCTCATCTATACAAGAGATTTTAAGCGACTTGGTAGAGATAGTGAAGCGTTCCTCCCACTTAAAAAGTCCTTTGTCACCCAATGTGTTAAACATTCCCTAAAATCCCCCAGATGCGCGAGCCTCCATTCTGTGTAGCAGATTACGCTTGGCAAATTGTTGATCCTAAGTACATTTCATTTTTTCTAAAAATAATTCTTCAATTCATTTAATATGTGAATCTACTATTACATCATTATGACATAATTCATTTTCAACTCATGTAGCGAGATTTTATGCGAAGATGTATGTATACATTACCACGAGAAGAATTTCTTGTCTAAATGCAGGTGGTGGGTTAATTCCAGTAGTAAGTTACTTATTTTATGTGAATTAAATTCAAAATTAATAGCGTCATATATGTTTAAAGTGTTCATGTGTAAATATGTCATTTCATAAAACTTTGCTAGATTTGTCGATGTCTCTCCCATGAGAAATTACAGCAAGCACCACCAGCGCGCACACACTATTTTGATCCTTCGTTCTCGGTGAACCCTCTAATATCCTAAATTGACATAGTCTCAAAATAGAATAGCATTTTTTGATGTTTGTATTGATAACCCCACTCGTGAACAGGTGATTTCTGACCAACTTGACAAACAATGAACCAGCCAGGTGGATCATGCGACCGATGTTGCAGTATCTGTGCTGGTATATTGGGCCATGAATTTGGGAATTACATGGTAATAACGGTTGTTAAATTTCATTTCCATAGTAATATATGCAATGGCATTGGACATGACTATTATCTTATAACATAAAAGGTAATAACTCTTTTATGATAATGCAGATGTTCATCCCAGTTTGTGAGAACAATCACTGGCAATGCATGTTGTAATTTGCGCTGAAGAGTTGAAATTCTTTCATCTTTTGCCCTGAGGCGAGGAACAGTATTTAGTCTCTGCAAACAAGCGATTATCTATTGGCAATCAATAAAGCACGCTGGCATATGCATATTCATATGGACTGATGTTCTCGGGACTTTTGCTGTCCAACCACACCTTGTTTGCAACAAACTGAATAGGGTAAAATATTCATATATTCTAACCAAAAATGACAATTGAGGTGAGGGGGTGGCGGGGGGGGGGGGGGGGTTATTTTTTTCTTTAATTCTATGATCTAACATGACAAGCCTAAAAATTGATGGTTAATAGTTCGACTGTGGTATCCTGCACTAAATTCATGGAATTTTGGAATGATGGCCCACCTTACACTACTTCAGGCAAGTTAGAGCTAGTTTACATCCTAAATTGTTTTGTTTTGTTTTTTTTTTATTTTAAAAACAATTGAATAAGTTTGTTCCATTTCTGTAGGACAAGCTCAAATGTACAGACTCCAGCTAAGTTGGGAACTAGTGCCTCAAGATACGCAACACTGTTTAGAGATAAAATTTATGGCCTTCCTTGTCATTATGACTCATGGTGATGATAAGTTTTTCCGTATCTGAAGCTACTTACATAAAAGCAATACTGATTGTAGTTTGTCCATGAATGCTGAATTCATACTTGTTATGTGATGATGCTGATGATGTGATTTTTCCCATTCTAAACCATTATTCATGTTCTAGTATTTATTGTATCCTTATTACAGTATACCACATTCATTGTAACAGTGACGTATGGTATGAATTGTCAGAACTTATGTCAAACAATGGCAACCGTAAAGGAAAGAAAGACTGGATGGTGTGATGCGTTGCTATAGCTTACAAGAGAGTAATATCAGAATGATCATATGTTATCCTCTTCTTCGGATGGTATGAGCAAACTTGGTTACCCATATGATCAAAAAATTAGGTTTCTGTTCTGGACTATATAGAAACATTTTGCTGAGCTACAATTTCAGGACTATGTTGTGTTTTGTATTATACCAGGAATCCTAATAGAGATAAGGCATTTGTTAATATCCTTTTCAATTTTTTCCTGTTTCCATCCCAATGTCCTTTCCCAAATATAGTTTTCAAAAAATAATATCCTTGTTGAAGGTGAATGTTACAAACGATACAAATTAGGTTCATGGTGATTGTGAAAAACATTTGGATATTGCGTAATGAATCACTGAGACAAAATTCAGTGCTTCATTCTTAATTAAGGTAGTTACCTCAGGTTTTCAAGTAGTTCACCTTAAATTTTGATGATCTACATAAGCTATCGGATATCACAAGAAAGAATCATAACCAATGGCATTATAATATGTAATGCAAGAACTAATTGTAGCTTAAGTTTAGAAGGGCGGGCAAAAAGCAAACCATTTCATCCAAGGTGCCTTAAGGTAGTTACTTGAGGTACCATTAAGGTAGCTACCTCAAGTTCACTTAAGTAATAACCTTCATTTGCATTAACGTAGTACCTCAAAATTTTATTGATTACAATAAACCTACCAATGAGGAGCAATAAGAATTATAATATGGCATGCCTGAAATATGTAATGCAATGAACTAATTCTGACTTAAATCATAGAGAGCTCATTTCTCTAAGTGCCTTAACTGTAGTACCTAGATTAATTAAGTACTACCTCATGTCATCCTAAGGTAGTGACCTCCATGTGCATTAATTAGTACCTCAAATTTTTATGAATTTACATAAACCTACCGAATGAGTGAGCATAAAGAATTAATAATGGCATGCTGTAATATTGTAATGCATGAATAATTCTGACTTAAATCATAGAAGAGCATCATTCTCTAAGGTGCCTTAAGGTATACCGAGGTACATTAAGGTAGACCGTCATTCATTAATGTTAGTACCTCATGTGATTAAGGATAGACCTCAAATTTTTTATGTTACAATAACCTACCGAATGAGTGAGCAATAAAGAATATATAATGGCATTTGAAATATGTAATCCAATGAAATAATTCTGACTATAAATCATAGAGAGCATCATTTCTCTAAGTCCTTAAGGTAGTAACCTTAGGTACATAAGTAGTACCTCATCTCATTAAGTAGTACCCTATGCATAAGTGATACTCAAATTTTTTATGATTAACATTAAACCACCAAATGAGTAAGTTATAAAAACATAACAATGCATGCTGTAATATGTAACTGCAGCATACATTGTTATGTTCTTCATAGGTTACCTTATGAATAATAAGGAAATCTCAGGTTACTACCTAATGCACATATACAACCTTAATGGTCTTCAGGTACTACCTTAATGTACATAAGTACTACCTTAACGCACCTCGCGAGAAATGTAAGCCATTTTTCGCTTCAGATTTTTTATTAGTTAATTTCATGACCTATTGCAGCATGACATTGTTATGTTCTCATAGGTACTCCAACGGTACCTTATGTAATCATAAGAAATTTCAGGTACTACCTTAATGCCACATAAGGTACTACTTAATGGTCTTCAGGTACTACCTTAATGTACCTCATGTACTAACCTTAACGCACCGCGAGAAAATGTAGCCATTCTGTGGCTTCAGACTTTTATTAGTTAATTTTCATTACCTATTGCAGCATGACACTACCTTAAACCATATTCGATAAATTTTACTCTACCCGACAATTTTTCACTCTCAATATTTATTAATCATACTGTTGTTTTCTCATTTTTCTGGTTATGTCAAGTTACGATGGTTTTGGTTGGATACGGAAGGTGATCATGCGAAGCAAATATTTATTGGTTTTCTACCACATTTATTTTTTCTATAACAACCTGTACATGGTTTGAAGCACAAAATTAGCAAAATGCACAATCATTTAAGAACCCTGAGTAGCCCATGCCAATGAGAATGTGCAATAGTCTTGAACCCTGGTAGATCAGGATTTGAAGGGCGCCATTGCAAACTATTGGTATACCAGCAAATTGTTTCTAATGTAGTAAATCAAACCAAACAAACCTCCCAACTTACCAATAACATTAACATAAGATGATATGTAAAAGCTTACACAATAACTAAATATGAAAGGAAAGTCGTCAAACAATTTACTAATGTGAGTATGGAAGGATAAACTGAAACTGCATTAGTGTACAAACAAATAGGTTCCAGTCTATGTTTGTTGTTCTCTTATGAAATTAGTACCATACCCCATAATAAACCTATCACTGTGGATCACATCTTACAATCACAGTTGTTGTCCAATCAGTCGCCAATACAACGCTGACCAGCACCCTTAACTATAATAAAAGAACAAATACTGAGTGTTGTCCATGTTCCTACTCCCTTACTTTACAATATTGAAGGAAAAATGAACAGCCCTATTACATTGCTGTGACTGCATCCCATATGCTCCAGCAGCAGCATTACCAGGTACTCTTCCTTTCCCTTACACGTTGGCCATTCTTGTACATAAAGTCCTCATATTCAGCATAACCCAACTGCCACTGTTACAATGGGATGTGGAATACTTCATCAGATACATCACATATAGAACATAAATAATGGTTTTACAATTGGAACAAATCACATCAGCACACAACATGATATGAATTAATAAATTTTGGACAAACTAAAATCAACCCTTGGTCATTTTGGTACGTAGTAGCAGATAGGAAGAAACTTATCATGAACTATGAAGTCACAAATGACATGCGACCATGATTGTATCTTTGACACTGTTGCGTTCATTGAGGACTATTTGCAGCACTAGCTGGAGTCTGTACATGTTCGTCTTGTCCTACGGAAATGGGAAAAAATTATTCCATGCGGTTGGGAAAATAACACTCAAATCAAATGACAAATATGCAGATAATTAAATGAAACAGGCCAGCTGACACTAATATTAGCAACCAGCCTCTGAAAAATGCCACCAAATGATGCTACTCATTCAAAGTATTTATTTTCGGATAATTAAATGATGCCACC
Source organism: Vitis amurensis (assembly GCA_037355405.1). NCBI lineage: Eukaryota > Viridiplantae > Streptophyta > Magnoliopsida > Vitales > Vitaceae > Vitis > Vitis amurensis. Next base: position 32,961 of record JBAPGN010003026.1, on the reverse strand, counting down.
AAATGATACATGGGAACACAAACTGCAGTATGGTTGAAATGGCTTAAGCAATGTAATCTTACCAAATACATGGGATTTGAGTAAATACCATTAAAACAAGATGTGGTGCAAACATAGTTCGGACTTTGTGAAAGAACTGAATCAGTAGAGAAATATAATGTAACTCAATGAACATTGCAGGTGAATGGAAAGGCACAAAACATTCAAATAGTAACGATGATTGGGTGACAACCAGTTAGTTGAAATAGAGTAATACAAGATCAGCATAATGCAATAAGTAGACAGATATGCATTTAGGGCAAAGGATCTTTGCAGGTTTTTTTGTTGTGGTCAGACATATGACAACGAGAGCAATAAACAGGCCGTTTATCTTGAAATTGAGACTCAATGCGCTTCTTCCTTGGCCTTCCGGGAGGGCGCTTTGTATGTGGAGGCTTTAGAGAGAAGAACACCTCCTCGGTGATAGATCGAACCAAACCATCATCGTCCACAGTAGGCATGTCGTGGGTCTCTATGCCGGAGAAAGAGCCCCCATATATCAACTCTTGCATTGGGTATTTGTAGCAATCATCGATGAAATCAGTAACATTTTGACCAGTGGAAATAATGACGGCTGTGGCATGCTCACAAGGGATTCCCAACATCTGCCAACCCCTACAAGTGCATGTATGGTTCAGAATGTCTACATTCAACAAGGCTCTCCCGATACATACCCCAAATACTCCATTCTTGAATGGTGTGACTGGATACACCGCACCCTTTGCAATATTTTCCTGCACCTTAGCTTCAATTTTTAGCCCTATACACCATTTCCAATTCTTAGACTCTTCTTGATGCTTCACAAGCATAGAAGCTAACTTGGACATGTGCTCCAATAAAAAGTTACAAATAGAGTGATGTCTTTCAATCCGTAACCAAGCATTAAATGACTCGGCAAGGTTCGTAGTCATTTTATCCCATCTTTGTTTTGGGAATTTTGACATGGCCCAATGGTGCGGCCGCATTTTCTTCAACCCATGTGGCTAAAGCTCGTTGTATTTTTTTAGTTCAAACATGGAAACGTTATAATCATGTTCTAGCCTTCCATAACGCAATGCTATCTAGGAATTGCAATGCAATTTTTCTTTACCCTTGTTCCCTCGTGTGTTATGCTTGGATAAGAAACTACTAAAATTCTCCCTTCAGGTGACGGTAGCAATAAGCATGGTTTTCAATGGCCAACACCTCAGGGACACTACGAAGCAAAGCATGATGTCTATCTAAGATAATAATAACTTCCTTGTTTCCCACAACTATCTTCAGTTTTTCCAAGAACCATAACCAATCTTCATAATTTTTCGAACTCATCACTCCAAAGGCTAAGGGGAACATGGAGTCATTAGCATCGTAAGAGGTGGCTGAAAATAGAGCACCGCCATAAGGCCCACTCATATGGGCCGAATCAATTGCAATGATTGGTCGACACCCCCTTACAAACCCTTCGATAGATATTGAATGAGCAACAAAAAGCTTCTCAAAATGGTCATCATTGGAATAACTCAGCTTAACACTCGATCTCGGATTTGTTGCAAGCATTCTTTCACACATCCATGGCAACAATTTGTAATAATTCTTGGGTTGTCCATAAATGCGCTCCTTAGCCTTCTCCTTCATTTGCCATGCTTGTAGGTAAGTTAACTGGATGCCATGTTGCCTTACAAAGTCCTTACAAATTTGGCGTGGTTGGTATTCAAGAGTAGATCGAATGACATCATCAATGACCAACGATGCATGAGTAGATCTCACTAAAGGCTGAGACAAGACAACATCTTCCAAGCAATGGTTATGCACATTTCGGAATGTGTGTACTTGAACAATGTTTGAATCCCCTATTGCACGCGCAGTGATTTTCCAAGGACAATCTTCAATTGTGCATACTACGGTCATGTGTTTTGGACTATTCCTTTTGTAAGAATATCGAAATTTTCCAGCCAAAGACATCAAATAGATTGCATCTCGAAACTCCGACGCATTTGGGAAAGTATGTCCACTACCTACAATTGAATGTTCGAACTGGCTTGGTTGAAGTTGAACTGTATTTGTCATAGCACATCTTTGGGAAAACCCAACTGACTGAATTGTGGGCGACTCATTAGAGATGTGTAATGGGGGCTCGCCAATAGAGGAAACATGAGCTGAGTTTGAAGCAACAATGGGGGTTGGGCCACTGCAAAAAACATAAGAAAGAATTTGATCATCCATCAATCTAAGTGTGAAAAGCGATTATACAAAAGGGAACATTATTGTGGAAGGACATTAGGTACTTAGTAGGGCAAATGAGGTCATCACCACATTCAGTACACTGGGAGATGTAGACATGACAAAACATGTCGTTGAATTTGAACATATTGACTATGTCGCCATCATTATGCAGTGGCAATAAGACATGATGGGTCAAACTTGACTGTGAATTCCAATTTAATGGAATTGGAATCCAAGTTCAGTACACCACATACTTTTGAAACGAATTCAGATTGTGAGATATTCTTGCTAACAACACTGCAATTGGTCTGACCTCCCTTATATTCGACGGACCCAACAGCAGTCTTAACAAGCTCACCACCTTCATGAATGTAACAAAACATCTCCTCTTCCATTTCCTTATTGACATAAAGATTTGTTAAAAACAATACAACAAAGAAAGATTGAGGAATTATGCATGTTGATTCCATAGACTTTAAGGTTCAAACATGCTAATTGGCTGATGCACACAATTAAGGTTCAAACATGCTAATTGGCCGATGCACACAAGTAGTGTACAAGTCCAACTACGGTAGTACCTAAGGATATCTAACCTAGTACTTAAAGATTACTAAGGTTAGACCTAAGGTTAATTAAGATAGTACCTATGGTACAGTCTCAAGTAAAGGTACGGGGAACCAAATGAGCAGAGTAGTCAAACACATAATGTCATGATAGCTTGTATGTGGAAGTGAATACAATTTAATTTATGCATGACTTGAAAACAACCTGTAGGTCCTATGTTTGACAAACTGAACCCCATTGGGTTAACAATAAAGACAACTTTTATTCACATATGAATTATTTGAATATTAAAAAATGAAGTTTCCAGTCGTCACACAACTTGTACCCAAGGTTGGCTCAGGTAGTACCTGATGTTGACTAATGCAGTACATACAGTCGATTAAGGTCGTACATTCAGGAATAATGAGGTAGTACATAAGCTTAACTTACCAGTACAATAAGGTTAACCAACTGATCACCAAAACAAACAATATATAGATAAAAATGCATTTCATCCATTCTGACCAGCATTCCCTATTTTCTATTTATGTTATGAAGGGAATTAAACCAATGCATGGATACCAATAGTTCCTATATAGCCTTTCCTATTACCATCTTCTAAAACGGATCTCTAAATCAATATCAATTACTAATCAACAAGAACATTAACATATAGTAACCATACATATGTTACTATATGTTTGAAGAAATGGGACGTGATTTGAAACTATACATATAAAACAAAAACAAAAAAACACAACGAAAACTTTAGCACCCATCAACCATCAATATCACAGAAACCCAAAAAACTGAGTAATTTGGAACAACTTTCCCATCTAAAAATCACCATTTATTAAGAACTTTTTTCGCTCTCAAAATGAAAACTTCATCCTGAAAAAATGTTTCCTTTTGGTCATCCACTGCATAGCTCAATCCAAAAACACAATCCAATAAATGGGTTTCACTAAAAATGCATTGTTTCCCAATACCCAAAAACACCATTGGGAAAAAAAAATTCCTTTTTCGCTAATCAATTCAAAATATGTTTTTCTCAGTTCTAAACCAAAACCAAAACAAATGTCTTTTTCAACGAAACAATTCCTAACCCATATTCTTGCCTTCACTTTATATCAAAACAACAGAGTTGTGATAATTTGTTAATCCAAATAAAACAGTACAAAATCAGATTTGAAAAAGACAATGATCATTCATTACCAACAGATTTAAAATTTCAGTACCAACTCCTAAATGCCAACATTTCAGCCACGCCTGGTTCAGAAAAAACCCACACAAACAGCAGATTTTCATGAATGAGAATACGAATGCAAAACACGGAACGAATGGCTTACCTCGATAGAGAAAATCTAAGATGTGACAAATCGGATTAAGGCCTTCTCAACTGAAATCTGCTTTGCCTCGGTGACGGAGTGAAGAAATATGAGAGGAATGGGTATCAAATCAGAGAGAGGGAAGAAAGAACCCTCGGCTACACTATTTTTATGGGATTTTCTGCTTCGCCTTGGTGACCGAGTGAAGACAGATGAGAGGAATGGGTGCCAAAATGAGAGAGAGGGAAGAAAGAACGGTCGATCGACTAGGGTTTTCTTGTGGGAACCTCTGCTTCGCCTTGGTGACGGACTGCAGAAAGATGAGAGGAATGGGTACCAAATGAGAGAAAAGGAGGATGAACGGTCAGTCGCCCAAGGTGTTTTTGTGGGAAGCTCAATATTTGATTTTGCACAAGACAACCGGTTCAGTTTCAACCCATGCTGAGATAGGCTGCTGACGTGGATACCTGGAGGGGCAATTTCGGTAGAAAAAATACAGTCGGCTCAAAGTGCATGAATCTGATATAAGTTTCCACATTAACAGATGTTTTTCTACTTTCACAAACCTGGGTTCCAAAAACAATATTATTACCATATTGGCCCATGAAAACACAACTTTCCCTATATATATATAATATTTACTATATAATATTATTTAATGACCTAATATGATATTTTTCATTTGTAAAATTTTAAATATTTTCTAATGTTAAACATGAGAGTTCATACTATTTCTAACAAAACACGAAGATATCAAACTATGTAATGAGAATAAATTTTTTTTCTCTTTTTGATAAATCAAATATACATAATACACCATATTTGAGTAGATATGATCTTTTATAATATCCTTGTCCATGTGATATAATGTCTTATAATATCAAGTCTCATTAAAATTCCATATGTTTACAATATTATATACCATCGAGTCAAATAAACTTGTCCTGCCCTCCATGTTTATAGAACAGGGCTCTTAACTTTAAAAAATATGAAAAATAATAATATTTTAAATATTTTCTTCAAAGGCCCATTCCAAAAAATGCTTTTGTTCTTTTACTTTCCTATCTTAAAAAAAATACACATAATTCCTATTTCTTCTATGTTTATGAAAAAAAAAAAAAAATAAGAAAAAAGTATTTCTATAGTAATAAAATTTGACCATAAAAATCAATCAACATGAATTTTAAAAAAAATTGAAAATTTTGGGCTTTTAAGAAAATAAATAAATTTATTAAAAAAAATTTATCTAAATCTCAAAATTTATTTTAAATTTATTTTTATATTAATTTTGAATCCATTTTATCCTTAAATTTTAAACCCGATTACATTTGATTTTTTTTTTTACCCAATCACACTTTTTTATTGTTAGTTTTTGCTATTTTATATATTATATTATTTATTATTATTATTATTATATTTTGATTTTGATTTTGATTTTTTTTCCTTTACTTCTTTTTTTTCTTTTCATTTTTTCCTCACCTCTCTCCTCCCTCCTCTCTCTTCCACTTACCCCACCTACCCTACCCACACTCCTTGACCTGGCCATTTCTACCCCCCAAAAACTCCCACTCACGGCAGAGACCTCCTACACCCCCCCCCCCACACTCTCTTCTCCCGTCTTCTTTCCTTTTCTTTTCCTTTTTTTTTTCTCCCCATCTTCTTTCTCATTTTTTCCTCACTCACCACGACTTACCCACTCACCCTTCCAACACCCTTTTTTTCCCCTTCCATTTTCTGGCTCCCCTTTTCTTCTTTTTTCCTCTTCATTTTCTTTCTTTTTTCTATTTTCCCCACCCAAAACCCATTTCTACCGCCACACCATCTCCCTCATCCCCCATTTTTTTTCTTTCCCTCTCTTCTTCCTCTCTGTCCTAGACCCACTGCACCTAGGGTTTGAAACGAGAGGTAATTTTTATTTTTATTCTTATCTTATTTTATTTAGTTTTATTGTTATTATTATTATTATTATTTTTTATTTGTGCATAATGGTTTAGGTGTTTTAGGCTTAATTTATTTAGTTGTTTGTTTATTGAATTGGGTTTGATTTTGGTTAGGACTCGATTTGGATTATGAGATATTAAATTTAGGGTTAATTAAATTTATTTTGTTTTATGATATTTTAGGCTTGACTAATTGTGTTGTATTTTAGTTATTAATTTGAAAATTTTAGACTAATGTTTATAATACGAAAGATATTTCTATTAGGTTATATTTAATAATTTGGGTCCATTTTTATTGGCAAAATTTATTGAACCAATTTGAAGTTTAAATTTGAGTTTGAATAATTATCTTGGGCTCTACATATTTATGGATATTTACTTTTGAGTTAATTTTTTTTTGTATGGGCTCATTCCACTACTGGTATCATGTTGGCTGAGCAGGAAAAAATGAGGGAGGCTCATAAATTGAAGTTGTTGTAAGCTTATTTGAGTACATATTTTATTTTCCCACTTTTATTTAGTTTCATTTCTATTAGTTCATGTAAATTTTCTTATGTATATATTTGTTGGGTGTATACAAAATTTGACTGTGAATATTTTGTTTTAATAAAAGAACTGGTTCAATAATTTTGTTTTAATAAAAGTAATAGTTCATAAAATATTTCTCTTAATAAAATAAAGTTTTTTTTAATAAAAATTCAGAAAAATGTTTTTAGGAAAATCCAAAAAATTGTTTTTAATCAAATTTAGAAATTTTTTTTAATCACTATTATTCGGAAATTTATTTGTTTAATAAAATTTCTCCACAAAAATTGTTTTCTAAATAAAAATTGTTCCACAATTTAATTTTTAATAAAATTGTCTAAAAAGTGTTTTTAAAAATAAATTATATTTCCTTAATTAGAATAGGATTAAAAGTATTTTCTTTATAGATAAAGTTCTTAAATATATTTTTTAATAAGAATGGAATTTGTATATTGAAGTTGTAGAAATCATTTCTTTTTTTTAAAAAAAAATTGGGTTGAAAATATTTTTGTAAACAAAATTTGTAAAGAAATTAATTCATTTGTAAATAAAATTATAAAAATTCATTCTTATTTTTGGTAAAAATAGGTAAAAATCTTTTTATTGTCAAATTGAGATTTTTGTAATAAATTCTTTTGATAAAATGAATGTAAATAACTTTTTTGAAAAGTAAATATAAATAAAATTGAATCAAATCATTTATTGGAAATGAATTGAAACCTTTTTGTAAATAAATAAATAAAATCATTAATTTGAAATTTTTTGTAATAAACTCATTTGGAATTTCTTGAAAAAGTAATTTTTGATTTTTTTTAATTGGCATAATAAATCAATTTCATATTTCTCTTGTCATTTTGTACATTATTGTAATATGTTTTTATGATTTGTGTCATTAATCTTGTGATCCATGATTAATTAATTAATTACTATAATTCCCTCAATCCGCTTAGTAGAGACCGTAGGTATACGAGCTTATAGAGGTGTTACGACTTTTTACTATACTTTCCCGATAGGTAACCTGACCTCCGAATCTAGACTCGGTTTTTGCAAACATATCTTTTCTGGAAAAAGAGAAAAAAAAGTCACACAAAGTTTTCTTTCTTATTTTGTTTTCCTTTTTAAAAATAAACTAAAATAACTAGCGACTCCAACATTTTTCAAAAAATCATTTTTTCACAAATAAAAAGTGAGTCTCGCCGTTTTGAGTGGGGAAACACATGAAAAATGCGAGTCCACAAATGGATTCATAGTTTTAGTCCTCCGTGGTTGAGAATTGGTATTCCCTGTTCCTGAAGAAGATGTCTGTATCAAACAAATTAATAATTTATATTAGTAAAACTTAAAACAAAATAACTGACACAAATATTATATATTTTTAAAATTCAAGTCTGTACAATTATTTTTACTAGTGTTAATCGCAAACGAAACGTAGAGTTGAGAAAAACTTGCAAAATAACAACGCATCAGTATTGAAATTGAAATATCCGATGCTACTTTTAAAGTTTATTATTAAAATAATTGGTTAAAAGGGATTAAATACTCTTTATATTTGTAAATTCATATTTTCCTATGTTTTTCTTTGAAAAGTAACTAATTTTTAACATAAATACCCTAAACTATTTTAAGTATTTACAATATGTTTTAAAAGAAATGATTATTTTTACAAGAAAATAATAAGGGCATTTTTGTTCAAATGAGACAAAAAAAAATGATGAAGAGTTAGATTTCCAATTACCCTTTTAATCAAATGAACCTTTATTATTTTGGATGTTGCTTATTTAACTCAAAAGTTGGCTAGGATGGGTTTTTTGGAGTTAGGTCATGCAAAAACTGAGCAGATTTTTTTATTTCTCAAATTTTCTTTTCCGTTTATAAGGATAAATGAATATTATTTAGTTGAATACGAAGTTTCTTGTGATAGATTTTCTATTTTATGTTTTTAAACAATAAAATAATAATAAATTCTATGTAAAAGATACAATCTATTATACAAAAAGTATATATTTATCTTGGTCTTTAATTTTAATTTAAGATAGTAAATATTTTTTTTTATATTTCATTTTTTAAAATAAAATAAAATAATTGGATAGTATATGTATATCTTAGGATATGATTTCCAATGGGATATGATATCCTTGGATATACATATCTTATGAACATGATATTTTAAGGTAGTATATCCAATGAGATATGTTATATTATATTTATATTTAATTTGTAAAATGAATATAAAATAATATCAAATATATGTTATTTTCAGTGTTTAAAATAAAAATTATATCACATTCAAACATTTTCTATTAAAATATTTAAACTTTACAAATAATTTTTTTATGTTATGTTATTTAACATATAAAAATAATTTATATATCATATATTAATATTATTTTATAAATATCTTTTTATTTTTTCTTTTTTAACCATAAATTTAATTTATAGTAAAAAAATTATTTTGTAAAATGAGTATATTAAAAAATAATTTTTTATAAAAACTAAATTTTTGATAAAAAATAAAATTTTGATACATGAGATACGTATATCTCATATCTTACCATGGGATTAGCATATCCCATGTGAAAGGGATAAAAATAATATAGTCCACCACTTATCCTATTTCATGTTTGGTTGAACATAGAATAGGATAAATGATATGATAAATTAATTTTTTTTTTTTATAACTAACCAAATATGGGATATGATATAATATCTTATCTCTTATATAATCTCATGCTATTTTCAGCCAACCAAACATGACCTTAAGGTTTAAGGCAAGTTGATTAATTAGATAGGGTCTCTACCCTAGTGGCGACTCCACTGGGGATTAGAGAGTCAAACTTGAACTTAAGATGAGGCAAATGTGGCATTTGATTAGGCGATTGATGGATACCATCTCTTTGTGCCTTCCTATGCTTGAGTGATCATAACACATTGAGGATTTTGATGTGATGATTTTCCATGCTCGATCGCTATATCTATTTGAGACATTAACATGTTGATGATATTGATTGATTTTCTTGTTTGTCTTAGCATATTGATTCTGCTCTTGCCATGATTATTCTACTCACTTTGACATGTATGTTCATTTTGTTGTATACCCTATTTGTCTTAGTTTTGATTCTTCTTGCTTGTATATTATTTTGATCATATTTGAGCATGCTATCTTTGCTAGATAGTATCATCTTTGATTTCCATATTCCTGCCCTAGCCTTGTGTAGAATTGAGTAATAATACATATGCTTTGCATGACTGTTTGTTGCATGACTTCTCTCATTCCATGTGATTGCATGAGTTGCTTTTTTGTGTGGGACATACACCTATCCCCTTATTTCCAAGTTCCTAGTCTCAGTCGAACTAGTTTCCCTTGATCTCGTATTTGATATAAGGATTTGTTGCTCTTTGTTTGCTCTTCGATCCGAGCTATTGTGATTAAGAGTATGGTCTAGTGGGATAAGCTTTATATCTATGTTTTGGGAGCATTTTGGAACTGTGTTGACCGACCACGATTGATGTTGTTTGGAGTCCCAATCTTTGAAGGCTATGCTTATATGCCAGAAGCTAGTGGTTTCATGCGATATTTGTGCTTGACCGGTTGTTGTTTATAATTATCTGCTGTTACGTTTTATAGGCATTTCTCGGATGCACCCACACCCACCCTCAGTTGTGCACAAATTTAGTTGACCTATTCTGAGTGCCTGCGAGTTGTGAGAATACTTTTCACCATAGGAAAACCCTTTGGGAATTCCGAGGTGAGCTGCATGTGTGGGCAGGTGATCGACCACCTTCGCATTGAAGTGCCTTCCGTCTCTTACTGACGGAGTTGCAGAGGCGTTTTACTGTACCGTCGAGGGGTCACGATCGCTTCTACTAGGCATCTTGTTTAAAGTCCACCCAATTTTCTTTTTAGAGCCACCTTGACCTTGTAGGTTAAGCCTCTATATCCTTCGTATCAGGGAACTTTCATTCACTTCACACATGGGTGCTAGTCTGAGGGCCCTTCAAATGCCTCTTTAGTTACAGTTCGAATCTAGGTACTCTCCTTCCTTTTGGTCTCCAGTCGAGAGTACTATAGATATCGGTGCTGAGTTTGATCTTATCAGTTGGACCACTCCTTATTTGACTACGGTTTTGGTTCTTCCTTGTCGCTCTGTTTGGAGTCTTAGCATTACTTTCTTCCTTAGGGCCTCTAGATAGTCTTATTATTCTTGATTTGACGCTATTCTTTTGTGTTTGTTGTCATTCTTTTGCTTTAACGTTTGGGATTATTGCTCATTGATTCATGCTCAACTCTTTTTTACATTTCCAATTTGTTCTTAGTCTCGATATACTTCATATTTTTGGTCGATTTGCCTAATTTTGTTTTCAACCCGATATTTTTATTATAGGAAGGTGAAAGACATGTTTTCACATTTGCACCCTTTTTGAGAGATCCACCTTGATTACCTTATATTTATTTTATTTTATTTTATTTTTTATGGAGCTCGGGTTGAAAGTGAATTAAGGATATTTTGTTATAGATTGAGTATCGATCTAGTGATAGTGTTGTTCTTCGCACCTCATTCATTTTCTTCACACCTCATTCATTTTATGGATCATTGATAGAAATTCTTTAGTCATATTTGTAGTCATCTCACACTGGATGCTCTTGTGACTCTAGAGTTTCTATCGTATATCCAAATTTTGATTGACACCATTGCACCTTGTCATGTATTAGGTTGTGTTGTATCATGCATTGGTCATTGTTCGTTGAATCCTATGTCGTTGCATGAGTCATGTTTGGGTCATTTTGTTTGGTTCTTTTGTAGGAGTCTATTTGTAGTCCTAGTCTTGGTTCAGTGCCATGGGTTGAGTTAGAGAGAGGTTGATTCATATCATTGAGTTGCTATAAACGGATTTACAGTTGGTTTCGATTGGATAGCTTACCATTTCTGTGGCTTCGATTTAGGAGGCATTGACCAGTTTGAGTTAGAGGATGGATACTCAGTAGAGTAGGCATGTAGTGCTCGAGGACACACCATCTGATTTAGTGCCACCACCACCTCTACCTGTTTAGATTCCAGCTATGCAAACTTTGCATACTATTTCACATGATCAGGCTACTGTCATTCCACCCATTGTCACACCAGTTACTGTTATTGAGGATCCTCGTTCTCGTATGGACAGACTCGAGCAGAGGATTAGATAGATGAGAGATACTAAGGAGACGATTTCTTGGGATGGCATTGATGATATGCCAGTGGCCACTTTGCCAGTCGGTTTCAGGATGCCTGAAATAGAGAGATATACGGTTGTTGGATGTCCTCGTATTCATCTCAAACTTTATAGCATAATTATGAGGGCTCTTGGTCTAGATGAGGCACAGTTGCTCACTTTGTTTCCATTGTCATTGAGCGGCACAACACAAAGATGGTACGCTTCATTAGAGTCATCTCATCGGAGAACTTAGGAGGACTTGGCGCAGGAGTTTCTGAGACAGTATTCATTCGATAGTGATATGAGTGTCACACGTAGAGAGCTTGAGTTCCTTAAACAGAGATCAGATGAGCCTGTTTCTTCTTTTATCTCCCGCTGGAGGGAAAATGCCGCAAAGATGGTTGAGCGTCCTATAGAGAGAGATCAGATGTGCATGTTTTTAAGGAGTTTGCAACCTAAGTTTGCTCGACATCTGACAGGGGTCCCTTTCCAGGATTTCATATCATTGGTTCAGGCTTTGTTCGATGTAGATGATGGATATCTAGGTGATTATGGTAAGATATTACTCATTCTCCAGATACTAAGGGGAAGAGAGTTGTTGGATCATCTGAGAGCTATGGAGGCGTATGTTCTATGAGCTTTCAACATCAATGACCTGGTTATCATCCCTATGCTAGATCATTGCAGACACTTAGGAGTTATTTCCCACCCTCACAACATCATCATCCTCGGTCAGTTCAGCAGTATCCTTCTATACATCCTCATATTGCCACAGTACGACCTTTATTTCAATTTCAACGTCCACAGACTAGTATCCCACGACACGAGCAGTCTTGTCCCTGTCTATGACATCAGAGGACTTATTATGATTTAGGGATGCCTTTGGATAGAGCTTTTGAGCGACTCAGAGCCACTATTTTTTTAGTACCATTGGCCCCTAGGCCACTCCTAAGTACTTTGTCTCCGCATTTTAGTGCTCATGAGTTTTGTGCATTTCACCAGATGGCAGGCCACTGTACTAATTATTGTGTTTCTCTACGTCATACCATATAGGATCTTATTGACAGTGGTGCGGTTAGCTTTCCTGTATCGACCACAGATACCGATCTTGGTCCAGATATGACCGCTGATTCCTTTCCAGCCTATTCCACACATGTAGTTCCTTCTTCTTCAGGCTTATACCATCATGTTTTGGACACCCAAGGCACTGATATTCACAAGACACCTTGATATTCTAGACTTTGTTGATGTATTTAGGGACTACAATTTATGTTGGTCGTTTGAGTTTCTGTTCCATTTTATTTTATATTTGAGTTTTGTTTTATAGTTAGTGATTCAAGTTTGTACCCTGTGTTTCAAGAGTAGGCCTTATTGTCTTGTTATTTTGCATGATGTACTCTTGTTTCACTTAGTGATATTGTTGTTTTCTTGAGTATGTGTTTATGTCTTCCTTTTTTTATTATTATTGTTTCATATCATGCATTTTGTATGTTGATATCTTGAGTAGCATTATATGTTGCTTTGTTTTGTCTCTTGCATGTGTTTGTTTTAGAGTCTTGGATAGTTTCAGTACCCTGACTAGTTCCTGAGCAGGGATTAATGACATGATGGTTATGATACAAAGTACATTGAGATTAGACTTCTTCAGTTGAGGTTTATCATGTTAGACGAGATCACACCGGTTCTCTTACTACTTTTTATGAGATGATGGTGGATTTGACACAGAGGATTGAGCTTATTTTGTCAATCCATCGTCATCGAGATGAGCTCCAGGAGTAGTGATGTCTTCATTGCCACATTTGACTTCACTGACATCTCTTACTTTGGGTGCCTCACCCACATTCAGTGTTCCAGCAACATTCCTCATCCATTACATTGGCTACATTGACACGACCTCCATCCCAGCTTCAGGACCCACCAATCATTACAGTTCCTCAGGAGCGACTTCACCCTCGTAGACAATGTCGGAGACACTTTTCAAACTTAGGCAGACCCCTGAGCAGAGTTTTTGAGACATTTCAGGCCATGGGATTTTTGGTCTCTTTGGCTCGTAGGACATTTCTAGATCCTATGCCTTCACAGTTTTGACTTGATTTATATTGTACGTGCCATCAGTTAGCAAGGCATCACATTGATCGTTACACTGCTTTATGACATGCCATATAGGACATTATTGATTCTGGGACTTTTGGACATCCTCAATCTGATATGTTTTTTATTCATACCTCAGCTCAAGCCATGCATGCAGACACCCCTTCACCAGCAGACCCTGATCTTATTGACTTGGGTGATTGACTCATGATTGGCTTACTTTGGTACGATGACGCTCAGATTTTGTTCCCTTTATGACTAGAGATGTGATGATAGGAACAGTCATTGTTTTTTTTTTTTTTAGTCTTGTTTTACTTTTGACATTTAAAGACTGTAACTCGATTCTTGAGTATTGTCTTTGTTATCATTTTCTTTGCATGACGTACTCATTAGTTATTCCATTGGATGTCTTTTCCTTTATGGACATATGCTTGTGTTTTGTGATATGATGTATTGTACTTTTGACTCAAGGCATTTATTCATTTGCACATTGTGGTTTTGAGGCCTGACCTATCATGGAGAATATTGAGCTTATTAGCCTAGGAAAATGAGATTTGACCTAGAGAGTTTGAGGTTGTGACCCATCCTTTTATGATTAGAGTAGTACCTTACTCACTATCACACCTTGACTTTGCTTTGACCTACATCCACCCACTGTGAGCTTTGCACAACGTCACCCTTGAGACCATTATATGACCTTTCCGTCCTTAGTTTTTCTAGCTTTGCAAATTTCCTTTTTGATTCAACCAGGTAGAGTGTGAGTAGTTTGAGCCCAAGGTTGGTATTGCATGGCGAGGGATGACTTATGATTTTTAGGTGGCTTACGACGTGAAGATTGGTTGATCGTTTGATGGGACTGTCGCTTATTCTGCCATGAGCATAGAGATTTATCTTGCATGATGAGAGTTGGCTTGTGATGAGCAGTTGTGCCTGATGAGGTCATCGTTTATTTCGCTTTGAGGGGGTCATCTTGGATACTATTATGGAGCATCTGGAGTACAGTTTGGAGCAAGATTCCAAAGGGTTGACATGGTTATATAAGATGGACATTGATCTTTAGTATCGATCATTTAAGGGTTTGAGAGCACAATGTTTGAGACTGCGGTTGCAGGATGGGTGGCCTTCATTTTGGTTAGCTCACACCCTACTACCTTAATTGACATCTAGACCATTGCCAGCCCTTTTGAGCCTTGCATGAACATCATAGCCTTCTCTTTCTTATAGCCTTGCTCACCTTTTACACTGGGATAAGGGCCTTTTGGTGTATATATGTTTTATTCGGGAGTCTCGTGAGCCATGGACTTATTGACTCGTCTTTTTCATTATTTTTTTGTTATCCTACCATTATTTTTCTTCCTACCTTTTTGTTCATATCCTTTCTTCTATCATTTTGTTTTTGTCATCGTGTTTCTTTCTATGCCATGAGTAATGATCTTTCACGTTTCAATGCATGGAGGACAGTCATGTCCCATTCCACTCCTATCTCATGGACATTAGTTCAGAGATCCTTAGTTGAGAAGGTCATCTGGTTAGAGAGAGTTCGCCTACATCATTGTTCAAGAGTATATCCATTTCATTACGTATTTTCAGTGGAGTTCGCTTGTTGATATTCAGAGTATGCACAAAAAAAAGAAAAAAAGGGGTAATAAGCGCATGTATTTATGTCTTTATGTAATGTCATTCTCCATTGAGTGTGCGTATTGGTCATTGAGGTTGCTTTATTGAGTTAGTTGCTTATGAAAGTTTGTATGTAAACTTTCAGGAGGCCTTTATCTTCTTGTGTCTATCTCATTATGTATTTTACGTGTGAGAGACAAGTGACCTTTTCCCAGGGACTTCAGATCATCGTCCTCTCCATCATTACACACATTGGTTATTTGACTGTTTTCCATGACTTGATTTGAGTGGATTAGTGCTTATTCATTTTCCTTCGATCTATTTGTTCCTCTTATGGTATTTCATTCACCTTGCCTACATTGTTCTTTGTTCATATCGATTTACATTCCGTGTTCGATACTTTCCACACATCATTCTTATACATCCCATCAGCAGTTCGATATTCTTCATTTCTTCGATTACATCATTGATATATTCATCTTAGATTATTTCTTCTTCATTGATATATTCATATTGGACATCCTCAGATCCATGGTTTATGAGACTCTTTGCACATATTGCATTTTATACATGAGGTTATAGGGTTTTATCATTGGGATTATTGAGCCTAGTTTCCATTCATTTCTTCACCTTGTTACCCTAGCCTACGTTACGTCTTGAGTCTTAAGACCACCCTGAGGCCATGACATCACACATTGTGTTTGATAGCTCTTATGTGGGCGATACTTGGGATTGGTTCGAGAGGTTTCTGATTGTGATGGACCAGGAGTTATGGTATGACCCTACACTGGGGCATAGCCACCTCATAGAGTTTTTTAATGGATATGCAGCCATTTTGCTTGATACAGCATATCGGGGCACACACACATTTCTTGATCGAGGGTTGATTTTTTTGGATGACCATTATGCCGAGGCATACTCCTCTCAGTCGATGATGGATTTTTGAGTCATGGTCATCCCTCGGAGAAGATCAGATGTCTTTTTTTTTCACATTGAAGCATGAAACATGATTAGTATATTTCATCCGATGTACCTTACGTAGGGGCATACCCTTCTCAGTTGATGATGGTTTTTGAGGCATAGTTGTTCCTTGGAGGTGATTAGATTCCTTTCACATTGGAATACGAGATATGACTGGGTGATTTCCTTGATGTGATTACAAGAGCATAACCTTCTCATCAATGTTGACAGATTTTTGAGATGATTGGATTAGGACATAAACACTTGTGAGAGCATGCAGAGGATTTTATTCATTTCAGAGATTGCCCTATACTAGGGCATAACTCTTTCATTGGCGATTGATCTTAGAGATACCAGCTTACATATGGGCATGATCATGTCAAAGTGCATTTTTTTTAGGCATACCACTTTGCTTGATCTTTTTCACATTGGGACATGATCTTTCTTTATATAAGGTCAGATACTCTCTTCACGTTACCACGATGACTTTGAGGAGCGGAGATTCATTTTGATCAGATGATGTATGATTGGTTGTACTCCTCTCATCAATGTTTGCTTTGAAGATGCTTACACTAGGGTATAGTGATTACTACCAAAAAGTGCTATTTTGTAAACCTAATTATAATGGTTTTAAGCACCTTTGATTAGTAATCATATTCATTTAACCCAATTAATTCATTAAGGTCCTTAGTTAATTTGGTTTTTAACCATTTTTGTGGCAAGTTTACATGTTTTTATCAGCTTATGAATTCAATTCAAGCATGCCAAATGATGGAGGAGCTACTTGGACAAAGTTATGGCCAAAGCTTTTGGAAGCTCAAATTCATGAAGAACCAAGCTTTGGAGCTCCATAGCCCTTTGCCAAAGTCGTTCAAAGTATTGCAAGGAAAGAACAATGGAGAAGAGGAAAAATCAGAGGACAGCAGCTGCAGTCTTCTTCGCACCTTATGGACTTTCCCGAAGTCCATTTTTTTACATACTATAATTACCTTTAAAGCTTCTGAAGTCAAGAATCATTACGTCTTCAAAATCCGTGTACTTTTTTGCTGTAATATTGTGCAGGAAGATATGCCTTTGGAAAGCCACTGCTCCATGTGTTGTGCGAAATTTTCGCACTATCACACATTGGTGTATGCGAAATCGTTTTATAACACCTTCAAAATTCGCTCAACCCGTTGCATGGTTGGAATTTTGCTCTGTTTTTTGCGACTCTTCTACTTTAGATATTTTTCCTATGTATTTTTTTTTTGTAATTTTCCTTTCTTCTCCTTTGTAACTAATCCAATCACAAGCTTTTTTTGTAATAGACATATAAGGGGTGAATCACCTCTTTGTGATATGATATAGAACATGCGTGTTACTCAGATTTGTTTTACATATCTTAGGTGTAGTGTATTGAACTGATGTCCCTCTCTCTCCATTCTACTTATTACTTGTATTCTACTTACTTTTCTCGCGAATCAAAAAGCTGCTGCGCGAGCTTTTTCCTCAGGATGTTGTTGGATTGGATTGGCTCATATTTCTTTCGAATGTCTTGCAATATAAGTAGTGAAATAGTGTTGTGAATGAGCATTTATCTAGGTCTCATGCAATCCTTATTGTAAACTTCTCGTGACAAACCGCGATATCAAGGTTAAGAGAAATTTTGTTCAGTTGAGTGATGTGTCGACTCTCTGCAAAAGTGATGTTTGTTTCTAGTATATTCCGCTCACGCACGGTGTGCGATATATGTTGTAGCGATAATTTCCAACTGGGTTTTACTTATAGCAAGCTTGACGATTTCTCTTGATCTTGTCATTCGGTATATACATCCTTCGCAGCCAAAATTGGCTACTAGGGGTAGTTGGTGGCCCTATGTTGCTCTCATAAACTCTCTCACTACCATATTTCCATAGCTCTTTATCTAATCTCTCTCGCGTTAAGAACAGAGCGTTCGAGAATTGTATTGATCGATACACAGAAGTTAGATATTGATCTCACTTATGGAATGACTTTTTATTATTAGCATGTGTTAGTTGCCAAAAATAATATTGGACTTTACAGCTTGGTTGGGCTTAATAGGTTCTCACATTTGTTCTAGTGTGTGTGAGCTGCTTATATAAGAAGAGTGAATCTAATGATCTGATACTAGCACGCCTAGTCCTCTGTAGATTGATTTCCTCTCTTATCCAATTCTGTTTTTTCTATCCCTGTTTATGTTACACTTTGTATCTGGCTTATTAGGGTCAAAAAACGGAGTTCGTGTGAGGTTACCTCAGCTCAGTACTCCTCTCTGGTATCGGTAAGCGGATATAGTCTTCCAAATGGCTCACTCTCTCCACATAGTATGTTCTCATATCCCCCAAAGCGTGTCTATCTCGTACGATAATTCATTCCTAAGTTGGGTGCTAATTATCAGAGTTGGCCTATTGATAGTATGTTTACATTATTAGTCGTTTAAATCCATAATGCATGTGAACGATCTACTAAAAGGAAACTTGTTTATTACACGCCTAATAGCCAATTTCAACTAAGATCTTATGTTACTTGATTTAATGTTATTTGTGAAGGTTATAGATATATGTTTAAAATACTTTCTAAAACATTTAGTGCTTCTTTTAAAAGTAAACATACATAAGAAAATACCTATTTTTCCTAATTTGAATATCACTTGTTTGCGAAAAAAACCCTTCTTAGTTGAACGATCTAGAACTTACTATGCCCTAGATATAGATAGACATGGCTACTTATAGTGAATAGTATTATTCTAGGCTATTATTCATATTATCGGTTGTGCTTTTTTAAGATTACACGGCTTTCAATAGCTAATGACTTAACTCATTGAGATGCGGAACTACCAATAGAGGCAGTTACGTCTACGTTTTTCTGCGGGTAGGTTATGTAGACATCATAAGTCACCCACGTGTATACGAAATCCATTAAAGACCGATAACTTACATTTCAATTTGCAAGTCTATGGTTGAGTCTTTTATATATTTTGTCTAATAGTTTAGGTTATTAGTTATTTTAATATTTTTATATTACTGCTTTCATTTTATTTCTTGTGATTTTATTTCATATTTGTAGCATTCCTTGTTGTATCGTGGAGACTCAAAGAAGGCAATCCCTGGTACAAGATTTATAAGATATTAAGAGCTCTTAGATGTGTGACAAATAATCATCTTCCTATAAATGAAATGGAAATTAATTGTCACAGATGAAGATCTATGAGATACTCATGGATAGAAATTATCGAAAAGGATAAATTATGCTTCCTCACCTCTTATAGTAGGAGATCGGATATGTAATGTAGGATATGGCTAAGATTCACAAAAGCCAATTGAAGAATAGATAATGTGTTATCTATATGACATTGTGATACACGCTTCAGTATATGAGCTACTGTACAGAATAGAGGTAAGTGCCCTACCATTCTCAACTGTGAGAGACAGTATGTGTTATCTTATCAGATTCTCTTAACCTTCGGAAGTTCTGAATCCCCTATCCACAATCCTTAAGACGCAAGCTTCCAAACATCAACTCTTACACTCCAATGTGCTTACATCTATATATTGAGACAAGCCATTTGATAAAGATAAGTGCTCCTCGCTCAATGGATGGATACTATGTAATTAGTCGGCGCACATAGAAGTGCACCATCATGCTTAATTGAAAGATTGATAATTGGAATTTGGTGATTCAATAATGTTATGAATGGATCAGGTATTATTATATTACGTTTTCTCACTTAAGGGATATAAATAAAGCTCCTTATAATCTTCATTGTAGACAGCTCATAATCCTCGCACTCCTGGTATTAAGGACAGTCTTTTTCTACCGTCTATCACATTACTCATAATCCTCTCTCAGATAGCCAATTCATAAAAGGATAATGCGAGTGTATGAAGATCTAGACTATTTTAGCGTGCGGAGTTATCTGCTCCTGAATCAACTCTATGGACCAGACCTATCCAATGCGAATCATCAATATATACGTATCACAATATGATATTTTAAGGGTCACATGACACTCATAAATAAGCATCACTCTCTTCGAGGACAAGATACGAGAAATGAAATATCCTGAGTTCCCATGGCAAGCGAATGTGCGCGGAATTTTGTTCTGAAGGGCATGGCGAGGGAGGAATTCTTGCATGAAGTGGGTGTGGTGGAGTGATGACTTGTGCTAAACTACGATACAACTCTCTAACTATGGTTCTGGGGTACATCTAGTTCCAGCTCTCATTTAATAATGCTCTTAATGTACAGTTCTTCTACAATCTACCTGCCTATTCTGTAGTTGAATTCTTAGATGCGTTCTTAATTTAGTATGGTTTTAATATATATCGCTCTATATTAATGGGCTGAGTGCAAATTGTATTTTAATTTGTAGTTTTCTTTATTATTTTTTTTATGCCTAGGTTTTTTTCTTATGGATGCTTGTCATAAAAATTCGTACTTATGAATGTGTGAAATACCAAGACAAGAACAGGGGATAGAAAAAATCTCAGTGAGACTCAGCAATTTCGCATCATACACTATCGTTATGTTGCGCGAAATTTTCCGCTGACACCATCACCTTCGTGCGAAAATACATTATATATTTGTGCCAAAGATGTTCCAAAAAGCATTCTCTACGGTCCCTTCTCTATAATCCCATGTGTCGGAATGTCATCGTATTGCGATATTAGCGAACCTTGTTTATCTGCGTATATTCTTCTGTGTGACTAATTCGTGTTTTGGTGGGACTGTTGATTTTCCGAAAACTCTCATGCTCTCTGCTTTTTACTCTACATCATAAGGATAATGCGATCGCTACATTAACATAAGTGTCGGCTGATGCACTTCCTCTTTTTACCTTCATAGGTCGCGGTGTATTGACTATGAAACACGTGCCTCATATGTGCCTGTGCGCAAGAAGTTTCAGGCCCTTTACCGACTCTATCTCAAGACATATTCTCCATTTTTATACTGTGGGTTCTAAACACTTATATACTCCTCATCTCCTCATCTCTTAGTCCAACCTTGCTGTTACCATATCCAAACGACACTCATAGTACAGGATTCAAGACCAGCGTATATTCCTTCAAAAGTGCGAAAACGCGATGGGCAACGAACACGTTGCGTGACTTTCGAGCTTCCTCATTTCATAATAATTTTTGTGATCGAGTTGTGTAAATACGCTCCTATTTCCTCATGCAGTGTATATCACCAATGAGATTATAATCACTTTATCACTATCCTACAGCAATTTCCACCACTTTAAATAAGCCAAATTTATCTCACTATTATGATCGAAGCTCTAAATTATTTGTAAGGTCGGAGTAGATTAGAATATGAACTGTTTGCTCGTAAATTACGTGCACTATAACACCCCTTCCTCCTTAGTTGCTGAACTCTTCCGCCACCACTTCAATTGTGTAATGAAGTTATTGAGCTATCTTTTGTCCCTACCCTCTAATACCTGCCTTTTGTCGATTGTCTCGACCATGCTCAAGATGTGAGAGGCGCCAGGATACATTGTGCATATATATTTGGTAATTATTTAGTTCTCAATTTCCATCTCTCATTTCTCAGAGGTATTCTATTTTAGATAGGTGTTTACCGTATACTCGAATCTCAAAGTCTTCACCAATCACCATCGTGATAGATTTCAAATTCAAATATGATATTGAGAGAGGAATTTTTATTGATTCACTATTACTCCTCCTTAACTACTGGGCTTGATTTCATCTCCAATCTATGGACATATATAGGCGAATCCAACCGTCAAGTTGGAGGGAGAGATGAGGTAGTAAAAAGTATAAGTTTAAATAATAATTTTTATCATACTAACGTTTAAATTAGCTACTTTTTGTCTTAATATTAAATTTTATTATTGCATTAACTCGTACTGTGATAATAAGATGAATCTCAAAACTGTAAATGAGGAGAAGATCGAGTTTCAATACATTTGATTAATGAGTTCTTAGATTTGTGTTTTTATTATGCTCTTCTGAAATTAGTGTTTATGAATCTGTTGATTTATGCATTGCAAACTTTTACTCTTCCACCTTAAGCTATTCCTGCTACACACATACATTATGATTTCGATTTATAAGAGTGTGAATACTATTCACCTTAGAGTTGAGAATTCATAATTTGGACTACCTTTTTATACCTCTCTTATATTAGTGTTGGAACCTCAAAAGACCAATGAGTCTTTTGAAAAAATAGAAAAAAGAAAAAGAAATTAACAGAAATATTATTAGATAAACTTCTTGCTTGCTTGAAACCTGTCTAGCATTGCTCGATAGTTTTAGTTTTTTTTAATTTTATTGGTGTGCGTATAAGTCCTTTAAAAGCTTTGCTCTAAGCTTATTGGTTGATGGAGTCACCGATCCTCTGACTTGTTACTATATGGGTTAGGAATTGGTTAAGTTTATAAGTGAAAAGTTGAATTAAGATGGTGCGTTCCTAGTATTCAAGAGGTTGGTTAAATTTGTTAGCTTAAGATAGACTTAGGTTTTGGGGGAATGTGATAGTTATCCTACTATACCGGAATGCCTAATCTATAATTTTTAACACTATAGTTTTTTAGTTTGCTGTAGTGAATTTGATTGTGTCTTTTCTGATGAATGAAATTCTTTTGTGCTTTACTGCATTAATCTTCTTTGTACTCTATTTATCAAGTGAATTTTGATAACAATCTTATTATATGATGTTGAGTTCACATCTTTTTATGATCCTTATGGAATGCCATCATTCCACTCATATCATTTTTTGGATGAATTTGTCATTGATCCCTTTTTATGTATGATTATTATAGATTACCTTAGTTTTTTATCTCCATTGCTAAGGGTTTGTTACTAGGTTGAGTCGGTTGCTTGTTTCGTGTGTTATTATACCAAAATAGTGCTATTTGTAGACTAATTATAATGGTTTATAAGCACCTTTGTTAGTTTTTTAGTATCATTCATTATCCAATATATTCTTATTTAGTTCTAGCTAGTATATTGTTTAAAACAATTTGTGTTGGCAAGTTTACATTCAGGTTGTTTTTATTCAGCTTCTTGAATCAATATCAGCATTTTGTCCAAATTGATTGGAGTGGAGTTACTTGGATCAATTTATGGAAAGCTTTGGGAAGCTTCAAATTGCATTGATAATAGAAAACCAAGCTTTGGAGCTCCATAGCTTTGCCTAAGTCGTTCAATGTTATGCAAGGAATAGATTCAATGGAGAAGTGCGGAAAAATCATGAGGTTCAGCAGCTGAAGTATTCTTTTGCACTTTTGGAGAAACTTCCCGAAGTCCATTTTTTACTGCTATATACCATTTCAAAGCTCTTTGATAGTCAAATCCAACGCTTCAAACCGGATTATCGTATTTGGCTTAGCCTGAAATGAGGAGATATGGCCTTCCGGAAGCCAACTAACTCCAGGTGTGCGAAAATTTCGTCCACTTCATACAAGGTGTATGCGAATGCTATAACACTTCAAAATTTCGGCACAACCCCTACTTTGTTGTCTCGTTTCTAGTGTGCTGGAATTTGCTCTTGTTTTGTCTCTCCACTTAGATTATTTTCCATGTAATTTAATTTTTTGAGTAATTTCCTTTTTTTATCCTTGTAATTCTTAACTAATCACAGCTTTGCTTTTGTAAAGTACTATATATAAGTGTTGGTAAATCACTCTTGAGATATAAAAACATGCGTTGTTTACGTTTTATCACTTAGTGGATATACAGAGGCTCTCCGGTCTCTCTTTTACTTTTACTATTTTCTTTTCTAAGCCCAAAATTCTAGCTTCTGTAGGCTTCTTCCTCAGATGTATTTATTGCTAATAAATTTTAAGTTCTCAAGTAGTATGTGATGTTAGTGATGGCTTGGATGCAATTCCATTTGGAAATATCTCGCACTCGGATTTTTAAGGCCTAGATGTTTTTCATTTAAAGGTTGTTCATTTTGCAAAGTTTGGTTTTTTTGTTTCCTTGGGACAATATCCATTAGACCTAATACTTTTTGATAAGCTTGGATTTCTATCCATTACGTTATCTCTACTCATCTTTGGATGAGGTTTTCAATTCAAGTTTTTGATTAATTCCGTATAGCAACCAATTTCAATGCGCTTCTAGTGTGGAAAGGTGAATTTATGTGTTTATCACTTGGAATGATTTGAGTTGCCAATATTGGTTAAGCTTTTGGTTATAATAGCATTTATCTCTTACGAGCCATCAAAGGAACGCTTAAGGTGACATAACCAATTGGATGAAATCACTACCATCTGGTTTTGTCATTTTAAAGGAATTTAAAACTTGATTTGCTAAATCCATACCGGTTCGGGAAGGCAAGCATCACCATAGTTGCAACCCCAACACGAGGAGCCTATCCTGAGATTTCCAATTTGCATAAGAGCCAGAGCATAGCCATCCTATCTTTGAGAAAACTTGTTTTTACACCCTTCATTTTAGTCTTTAATGTTAGCTTAGATTAGTTTAAATCTTTCTAAAACATTTACATCTTCTTTTAAAGCTAACATCCATAAGAAAATCACCTATTTTTCTAATTTGAATATCACTAGTGTTTGCGAAAACCCTTCCCAGTGAACGATCCTAGAACCACTATGCTATAGTAGCTTGGCTACTTTAGTAATAGTATTCAAGGTATAAATTTTGTTGATACGCCTTTAAAGCTAAGCTACCATGAGTCGGAATCATATAGCCCACTCATCGGTGGTGGATTTTTTGAGATGATAGTTTATACTAGACACATACTTCCTAGAGATTATCTTGCACTTAGGGCTTACCCATTTTGAGATGATGCATTCATATTGGTGCATAACCATTTTACTGATTTTGACATTGAGACTTGACCTTCTATTTATGATTACTGTTTTTGATGGATTATAGAGATAATGATATTTTTGGGATCAGTCTTCTCAGCTCACATGGTTTGATTTGGCTACCCATTTAACTATGTTACACACCCATACATGCTACATTTGGCACCATTATACCTACATTCATCTTGTCAGAGCCTCACATCTTTTGAGCCCACATGACTTTATCCCCTTCTCTTGATCAGATGAGGATACAGACTAGTCTTGAGCTTTCTGGTTGAGTTTTCACATGCCTTTGAACATTAGGTTCAACATCTTCCATGATGGTAGGACCTGTTAGATTGTTGATATATTGCTGATGATGTTTTCATATTGATAGTTGATATGTTGTGTCTTGCTTTGTTTACATTTCAGACTTGGAGTCTTGGTCAGCATTTGTATAGTCCTTTTTTTTTTTAGTTTTGCTTTGTTAGCATAGTTTTGGTGATGTATGGTCTTGTTTAAGCATTTATTCATCGATGTTAGACTTTTTCATTGCATCATCATTGAGCATATCCTAAAGTGTTTTGTATGGTGACATTCTATGTCTTATGTTGGTCACCATCTTACATTGGGGCATACCCCCATCTTTGAGTTCATCAGATTTTTTACAGATCTCATCATTGCTCAATCTATTTCTTGATCTTTCTGAGTCGTCATACTGGGGCATACCCCCTTTAGCGCTCTTCTACTGAGGCATACCCTCCTATTTGGGTTTATCACATCTCATGCTGATTTTATGGTGGTTGGACCCATTTGTCGATCTTTATGAGTTATCATTTAGGGCATCCCCCTTCCGTTATCTTGTTTAGGGCATCCCCCTACTGTTAGTTTGTCTATGACATTCCCCTCATTTTCATCTTGGTTAAGGCACTCCTTTTCTTCAATTTGTTTAAGGCATTCTCCTACTATTAGTTCACCTAGGGCATCCCCTTTCCGTCATCTTGTTTAAGGCATCCCTCTACTATCAGTTTGTTTAGGGTGTTCCTCCTACCGTTAATTTGTCTAGGGCATCCCCCTACCTTTAGTTTGTTTAGGGAATCCCCCTACCATCAGTTAGTCTAGGGCGTCCCCCTACCATTAGGTTGTTTAGGGCATCCCCTTACTGTCAATTCACCTAGGGTATCCCCCTACCGTCAGTTTGTTTAAGGCGTTCCCCGACCGTTAGTTTTTTTAGGGCATCCCCCTTCTTTCAGTGATTCTCACCACCATAGATTTTTATCTATAGGCATTTCAGTTATTTCGCCACCATAGATTTTCATCTATGGGCCTTGTTTAGTTTCACCACCATAGATAAGACATCTATGGGCATTTCAGTTTCACCACCATAGATTGTGTATCTATGGGCATTTGTTTCGGTTATCTCACCATCATAGATTTTCATCTATGAGCATTTGTTTCGGTTATCTCACCACCATAGATTTTCATCTATGGGCATTCAGTTATTTCACTACCATAGATTTTCATCTATGGGCATTTCAGTTATCACCACCATAGATTAGACATCTATGGGCATTTCAGTCTCTCCACCATAAATTTTCATCTATGGGCATTTCAGTTATTTCACCACTATAGATTTTCATCTATGGGCCTTGATCAGTTTTCACCACTATAGATCAGCACCGTAGGTCTTCACCTATGGGCCTTCTAGTTTAGTATTTAGAGTTAGCTTTTTGGTTTGGCTTCCAGAGCCATTCTTTTCTCAATTTAGCGTTTTAAGCCAATCTTGTCATTCAAAGCCATAGTTCCTGGTATTTGTGGTCACTAACATTACATGCTTTGTTTTCACAGTTTCACGTTTCATCTTACTTCTCTTTGTTTGCATATGTGTTTCTCACTTCATTATGATATTCTAGAGTTTCTTCTCATCTTTTGTGCAAGATATAACTCTGTGAGCTCATAGCACGTGTCTTGACTGTATTGTTAGATACTCTACACCTTGTGTCCTCGCATGGTACACATATGGTTTTTTTCCGTTGTACTCATTTCTATGCTCTTTGGTGGTTCGATCATTACTCATATTTAACATTGACCTTCGAGTCATTTCGGGAGACATTTTAGAGGGAGTTTGGATCCATAGCGCAACTTTAGAGATGCTCTGAGAGTTACCCTTTGCTTAGGATTTTATACCTCTTTTTGTTCCCTTCGTTGGTTTGAGCGGGTTTGTGTTTTTACTAGTGTTTCTTTGGGGGTCTCTTTTGTTCTTCGGTAGAATTCACTTCATTCCACTCACTGTTCACACTTTCTTTTCACTCTAGTGTTCATATTCCTCACACTCGTGAGCTCTATCGAAGAGGGTCATATTTGTAGACCCCCTCGAAGTAAGGAGGTTTTTTTTTTTTTTTTCTTTTTTTGACCACCCTAGAAGTGGGCTGCATTGGGCGGCCATGGGACTGATGGGTGAGCTATTGGGCGGCTAGACAGGACTTGCGTGAGGGAGTTGTAGAGAGTAGGTCTGAGGATTGACAAGAGGAGAGGAGAGGTTGCAGAGCATTTTTTTTTTTTTTTTAGGCTAGAAGGGAAGAGAAAAGAGATGTTGAGCTGAGATTCTTGAAGAGAAGAGAGCTTTTATAGAGAAAATGAGGAACGAAAGCAGAAAGAGGAGATTGCAGCTTGCTGGAGGCCAAGCAATATTTTGCTCGAGAGGAATCATTCAGGTTTAACTATTTCATACTTTAGGCTCTCCATTTTTTTTTTTAACAGACATACCATGCTCTTTGCTGATATTTGGATTTTTTGTTTTGAAGTTTGAATGTGTTAAGCCTGTTTCCCATTTCTGTTTACTTGATCTATGTTTCACCTGAATGTGTTGCATGGTAGTTATGCAATTGTTCATGTGTTAAGATCACTAAAACCTTCCCACTAGCTTTTAAAACTCATAAGCATTTATGGAATGGAGCTAGATTTGACTATGTTATTTTCGTTTGTGCACACTCTATTTTTCTTTTCCTTCTCCTCTGTTCTTGGTATATTTTGGGGTGTCAAGTATCACATTTGAGGTTGGCCGTCTTATTTAGGGGTGCTTCCGAGAGGGCACCATGAGCCATTTTTCATACTATTGGAAATTTCTGGGTGTTTGAGAGCCATATGGGTCACATTGAATGCTTAGGAAGAGATGTGGAAAGGTAATTCGGGAAATAGAGAGTAAAAAAAAAAATGGTTCTTGAAGGAAACTGCTCTGATGGTGACACACGGTCCGGCTCAACTTGCTCCGACCATGCGGGTAGTTGCACCGATCACCAACAATGGTGGCAGCGTTTTCTGGGTGCTGTCAGATTGCCGCCATTGCTTTCGTCTCTACTGCGTCGATGCATGGTTGAAGCTCAATGCGTCGTGCCATGTTTGCCACATTTTCATACACTCTCTTGCAATCTTGTTATTTTGGTCTCACGCCACCACCTTCATCAACAAGTCTCCACCTCGCATCCCGGAAGTTTATATTCCAGGAGATCCATTTCCGCGGGCTATCAATGCATTGAGGATTGAGATTAATCAGGGTTTTGCTGTGTTACGGGAGATCGCATCTGGAAGAGACTTGAAGAAATCCCTTATTATTATTGCTGGCCCGTGGGTTCTGTCCATGGATGAGCGGTTTTGAGGGGTAAGAAGAAGCTAAGAGGAGGGCTATTTCGTTTTTGTGGCTTTGATAACCCAACTCTTGGTAGCTTGGCATGTAAGGGTATCAACAAAATTTATACCTAAGGTCCTTACACTAAAGTAGCAAAGCTACTATAGCATAGTGGCTCTAGGATCGAACACTGGGAAGGGTTTTTACTTTAACTGGTGAAGTTCGGAGGATGGAGTGAACTTTTCTTAATAAAAATTAGGTTAAGATGAAAACATAAAAAGATGAAGGTGTTGTAAACTAAACTAACATGAAAATAGGTTAAAAGATGGAAAAAGAAGTTTCTCAAAGCTTTGGATAGCCATGCTTAACTCACCGTGTAAAAATGGAGATTTTGGAACTTTTCACCTCGAGTTGGGGAAGCAACTAAGGTGATGCTTACTTCCCGAACCGGTATGAGTTTAACAACTGAGTTTTAGTCCTTGAAAACTTACAAAAAGGGTAGTTGAACCTCATAAATGCTCTTTTTAATGATATAGGTCATCTCCTCGACTTGCAAATACAATGGCTCGTAGGAGATAACTAACGAACGTTAGTGGATCTAACAATAAGAATCCATTGAGACCAAAAGCTTATCAAGTATTGGCCATTCAAAAGCAAGTCAAGAGGGATCAAAAGCTTTACTTTGAATGAAAACATTTATGGTGCTCAGCTACTTACATTCATGGCTTGGAAATCTCCATCCTGACACGGGAGCTTCACATGGCATCCATTACTTCAAGAAACTAAAAGGTTTTAGCCTCTCATCCTTGGGGATTTCATCCTCCAAGGATGTTTGGCTACTAAGAAAATGAGAAAGAAAAGAGAAAAGAAAAGTATGAACAAAAGTGCTCTTATAACTTATAAAGTTACAGGTTACAAGATTTTTTGATCTGAGGCTCTTCACCTCTATTTAAAGACAATAACAAGCTAAATTACAAGAGCTATTACAAAAGCAACCTATTCATTGATTGATTACAAGGGTAAAATAGGTATTTACAAAGCTAAAAATCAAGCAAAATATCTTGGAGAACCGGTAGTGGAATAACATCAACAACGTCTCAAAACAGGGGATTCAAAGGAATTTCGCAATGTGCCTAAATCCACCTTGCGAAATTTTCGCAATGTGGGTCTTCATGGTGCGAAATGGCAAAATTTCGCACCATGAAGAAAATCCCCTTGCGAAATTTCACCTTGCGAAATTGGCCATTTGACATGATGCAGTTGTCTTACGAAGGCCATATCTTCCTCATTTCAGCTCCAAATCATACACGGTTTGAAGCGTTGGATTCTTGACTTCCTAAGCCTTTCAAAATGGTAGTATAGCAGCAAAAAAATAAACTTTGGAGTGCCTCAAAGTGCGAAAGAGACTGCAAGCTGTTTTCTTCACTCTGTTTTCCTCTTCTCCATTGCTTGTGCTTCGTGTTTCCACTTGAATTCAAGCCTGTCAATTCGTCACAAATCCTTGCTAACTCGCCCAAAATAGCTCCTCCATCAATTGCCATGCTGAATCGATTCATTAAGCTGATAAAAAACATGTAAACTTGCCACAAAATGGTTAAAACCAATTACTAAGGACCTTAATGAATTAATTGGGTTAAATGAATATGATTACTACTCAAAGGTGCTTAAAACCATTATAATTAGGTCTACAAAATAGCACTTTTTGGTAGTAATCATGGCAGTTGAAAGGAAGAGAGGGGAGCAAGGAGAGGTTGAACACTTGGAGAAGTGAAAGTTGGAATGAGGTCCCAACATTATCAACTCATTTCCATTCTTCCCATTCTCTCATGCAGCCACCCAACCCAATTTTTTTTTTCACTATTTTTCTCCACTTAAACTGCTTCCATTTTTCTTTCACGCATGTGCAGCCCACATTTCCATTTTAATTCTCTATTTTTTTATTTTAATTTTCCAAAATTTTAATTCCCAAAACTTTTATCTTCAAATAATCGTCCAAAATTCCGATTTCCGAATAACTTTTAAAACTCCAATTTTCGAATTAATCTTCAAAATTTCGATTTCCAAATTTAATTTTCAATTTCCAAAATTCCAAATTTCACATTTATTTATTCAATCATTATTATTTTCGTTATTATTATTATCATTATTATTATTTATTTATTTATTTTTAAAATTCCATCTTTAAATAATTCTTCAAAATTTCGATTTCCAAATTTAATTTTCAATTTCCAAAATTCTAATTTTCACATTTATTTATTTAATCATTATTATTTTCGTTATTATTTTTATTTTATATATTTATTTATTTTTAAAATTCCATCTTTAAATAAGTCTTCAAAATTCCGATTTCCAAATTTAATTCCCAATTTCCAAAATTCCAATTTTCACATTTATTTATGTAATCATTTTTATTTTTCGTTATTATTATTATTCTATTTATTTATTTTTAAAATTTCATCTTTAAATAATTCCTTAAAATTTCGGTTTTCAAATTTAATTTCCAATTACCAAAATTCCAATTTTTACATTCATTTATTTAATCATTATTATTTTCATTATTATTATTATTCTATTTATTTATTTATTTTTAAAATTTCATCTTTAAATAATTCTTTAAAATTTCAGTTTCCAAATTTAATTTCCAATTTCCAAAATTCCAAATTTTCACATTTATTTATTTAATCATTATTATTCTATTTATTTATTTTTAAAATTTCGTCTTTAAATAATTCTTTAGAATTCCGATTTCCAAATTTAATTTGCAATTCTAGAATTCCAATTTTCATATTTATTTATTTAATCATTATTATTTTTGTTATTATTATTATTCTATTTATTTATTTTTAAATTTTCATATTTTAATAATTCTTTAAAATTCCGATTTCCAAATTTAATTTTTAATTTCCAAAATTCCAATCTTCACATTTATTTATTTAATCATTATTATTTTCATCATTATTATTTCGTTTGTTTATTTATCTACTTATTTTTAAAATTCCATCTCTAAATAATTATTCGAAATTCTGATTTCTAAATTTAATTTCCAATCTTCAAAATCCCATTTTTCACGTTTATTTATTTAATCATTATTGCTTTCGTTATTATTTTATTTATTTATTTATTCATTCATTTTTGAAATTCCATTTTTAAATAATTCCTCAAAATTCCGATTTTCAAATTTAATTTCCAATTTCCAATATTCCATTTTTCACATTTATGTATTTAATCATTATTATTATTATTGTTATTATTTTATTTATTTATTTATTTAAAATTCCATTCAAATAATTCTCCAAAATTCCATTTTTCACATTTATTTATTTAATCATTATTATTTTTGTTATTATTATAATTTTATTTATTTATTTTTAAAATTCCATCTTTAAATAAATTTTCACAATTCCAATTCTTAAATTTAATTTCCAAAACTCCAATTCTTCAAAAAAAATTCCGAAATTCCAATTTTCAAAACTTCTATTTTAAAATAATTTCCAATTTTCCAATTTTCATAATTTAATTTTCATAACTCCAATTCTTAAATTTAATTTCCAAAATTCCAATTCTTAAATGTAATTTCCATAATTCCAATTCTTAAATTTAATTTCCAAAATTCTAATTCTTAAATTTAATTTTCAAAACTCTAATTCTCAAATAATTTTTAAAATTTTAATTTCTTTCAAATTTAATCTCCAAAATTCAAATTCTTAAATTTAATTTTCAAAACTCCAATTCTCAAATAATTTTCAAATTTCCAATTTGTTTCAAATTTAGTTTCCAAAATTCCAATTCTCCAATTTAATTCCTAAGACTCCAATTTTCAAATAATTTTCGAGAATCCAATTTTCAAATAAATTCCAAAATCCAGTTTTCTCTCAAATAGTTTTAATTCCACTACCAGTTGTCAAATGCTTTTTTAATTCTACCACTTTTCATCTTTCCTTAAGGTTCAAGTTCACCAAAAATTCCGTTTTTAATAAACTTGTTGCCTTTTTCTTTCAGGCAAGCACCTTTATAAATTTTCCTTTGATTTTAAAATAATTTTTCTATTTCTCTTGATTTTAAATAAGCAAGAAGACAATTTTCATAATTCCAAAATAATGGAATTTGTGAGACTTATTCGTG
>JBAPGN010003025.1:0-23434 GCA_037355405.1 Vitis amurensis | reverse complement strand
AGGTGTAAAGATGTGTGTTCTTCATCAATTCTTCTTAATAAGCCTCTCTCTCCGGATTTGCATCACTGTTGAATCATGGTCCTCTTCCCTGACTGATACTTCTTTTTTCCTTTCATTTCCTCCCTCTTCTTTGTCTCTTCTGCTTCTTCTTCTTCTTCACATGTGGCTTGGGTGTTTGGTGGAACTCAACCTTTTTACCACTCCTTAGAGTGATCAAGGCTTGACATCTCTACACCTGGAAGAGTTCTCCCTCATGGAGTTCCACTTCCTGGAATACCCTTGGGGTTTTGGTGAGGTTGAGAAGGAAAATCTTTTCCCATTCTCTAGCAACGTATTCAAGTCATTGAGCCCCTGAGATTGAGTATTGGAGATTACTATCTTTTGAGATAATTCATTTTGCATCCCATCCATCATTTTATTCAAAGAATCCTCCACACGCAATTCTTTTGACTGAGTTGAGCATTGATGGATTTTTGTCACCAAACATAAAATCCCCACAACCTGTAAAATTCACTATTGGCTTAGTTCAAAGACTTGAAGCTGTTGAGATTGGTAGCCAGCTGTTGGTACTGAGGTGCTCTTGGCTTCCATGAAAAATTGGATGATTCCTCCAACTTGAGTTATAAGTTTTCTCGCATACGAAGATCTGCGAAATTGGCTTGAATTGTCCAATGAACGATTTGCTTGATCTCCAAAAATTTCTCTAGCAACTGGAATGTAGGCACTCCCCACGCAAGTGTTCATAAGATTGACAAATAGAACATGGCTTTACTTGCACTGGTGTTTCAACAACAGCATGCACTCAACTGCATATTTTTTCAGTTCTAGCCTTGCAATCTCTTGTCATAGCTGCAAATTTTTGCTTTCATATCAACATCTTCATACAAGGTGTACATCCAGCCTTAAGCATGAAAAAGCATTCGGTTGAGAACCTCACTTTTCCCAACTTCTCCGCTTATTTGGTTCATCCCATCCCTTGAGACTTAGCCACATAATCTCAAGAAATCCATAGCTTCCTCAGGATCCTACTCATGAAATCCCCTCCACACATTGGTTCGAGGAGTTGCTTCATTGAGAAGACATCCATCATAGAAATAACTTACCACAGCCATGTTATCAAAACCATGGTAAAAGGACAAGCATTAATGGCTTCCATGTCATCTTCCAACCCTCATGAGAATTTCCTCATTCTCCTTTAGCTGAGAAGTTTTGGAAATTTGTCTTTTCAAAGCCATTATGTTCTGTGAGTAGGAAAGAAACTCTTGAGGAATTCAGCTTGTAAATAAGTACAAGTACGAATACTCCTTGGCCTTAAAAGAAATTAAGGCCAAATCTTGGTCTTATCCTGTTAAATTAAAAAGGAAAATAGCTTAAGACATCATCAAGTCGATTGAAGCTCCTTCCTCTCGGAATGTATAACAAACATCTTTCAAGATTCCTTGTATGTGCATAGGGATTCTCACTTTCCATTCCATTGAAAGTTGGTAGAAAGTGGAACAATATGGGGTTTATTTGAATCCTAGCTGCTCTGAGGGGGCACTAATATCATGATGGGTGCACTCATACGAGGTGGGATGCATCGGTTGCCTCATTGATCTGAATTCATTGGGATTTGTCCTGATGGACCATGGTGACTAATGCTGATCTTCAGGTGTAAGTTTTCCATGATGTTCAAGCCCAATTTCCAACTCCTTGTTATGAGGTGTTTCACGTTTAACAAGCCTTCCTCCACTATCTCGTATCCAATTTGGCATACACAACTAGTATCAATTGTAACAAAGAAAAAAAAAACAGAGGAAAACCAAACAGAGAAAAACAAAAAAAACAAGACTACCAAAAAGACTTAGATTAACTAAAATTAAATTAAAAGCTATGTTAGAATATGAACAAGTAAAATAAAAAATTAAAAGAGTTAGAAAAATGAAAGAAAATTCAGCAAACTTGTGATGAAAATCACAAGTACGCTGAAATAATATCACTGTGAAGTTGGCACCTTCCCCGGCAACGGCGCCATTTGATTCGAGTTTCCCAATTGGTGTCTTAGCTAATTCATGTCCAGCTGGTGTTCCTTGATTGAGGGAGTAATCAACAAAATTTAAATTGGTTTTCAACTCACAACTGATACCAATTCAAAGTTAAATTGGTGCCTTTTCATTTCAAGGTTATCTTAAGAAAAAAAACATAAACTTTCGTTGAAAAAGGTTTTGTTTTAAGCTAACTAAAAAGAAAGTAATGAAAATTACTTATGAAGAAAAGCATTCCTTAGAGTTTTAGGTTCACAGGGGAGGCTCCTCATGCAAAAATAGAGCTCCGGTCACTTGGTTCATTTCCTCGCATTAGAGAATTAACACTAATTCCCTAACCGGTGTTGTACAGATGCTTCCCTTTAATGGATTGTCAACACTAATTCCTCTCACTGATTGCAACTTGCAATGGCTCATGCCTCTCACCTAGCGTTTTGTCATTCAAGGCGATCATTAACTTTGGACTTCCCTTCTCAAGCTCGCAAGAGATAACTAATGGACGTCTCCTTGGAGTCCAAAAGCTTACCAAGTGTTGGAAATTCTAGAAAATCCTACCTTCAAGTCACCTCCCAAAATCTCGTAAGAGGTAAACTAGTGCATCTCCATGGACGGAGATCACTTGCCTTACCAAGTGTTGGTTCAGGTGAATTGTAGGTGTTTTAAGTTAACTAAAAACATAGAAATCATTAATGGGTTACACTTTCTCTTCATTAATGGTTGAAACAACAAAACTACCAATTCTTGCATTTGGAACCTTTCTCGGCAACCTTAGCTCCAAGGAACTAAAAGCCTAGTCACTCATTCTCTGAGGAATCATCCTCAGAGCTTGTTTGGCTAGTAAGAAAAATTAAATAAATATATATAATCAAAGCAAGTAGGTAAGGAAGAGGAAAAGCCCTGAATTTTACTTCCTTTAAAAACTATATAACAGTTGTCTGTGTACAGGCTTCCGTCTTTTTTTCATGGAAAATTACAAGCATTAAATATGGGGTTATTTACCCTTTGTTATTGCTTAAAGACTAAGGAATCCTATGATAGGTGGATTACAAGGAGAGTTTGGGGATTTAGACATCAAATATCTAAAGCAAAAAAATCTCAAAATATCGGTCGCAAATATCGGGAAGCTTCAGGAGAATTTCGTAGCCATGCAAGAGGGCTGCGAAATTTCGCAGCATGAAGGACACCATTTCGCAACCCTGCGAAATTTGCCTTCAGCTTGGAGTGATTGGCTTCCAATGGCTGTAACTCCTTCATTTCAACTCTGAATCATGCACCATTTGAAGCATTGGATTGATAACTTCTCGAGCTTCGAAATGACATATAGTATGTATCAATTGATCTCTCGAAAGTGCTCCAAAAGTGACTGACATTGACTGTCCTTAGGTATGCTTCATGGTAGATTTCTCTTTGCTTCCCCCTCCTTGCATTCCCGGATTTGCTTATGGCAAAGACTTCAAAGCTTCAAAAGCTTTGGTTCTTCATGTTTCTGAGCTTTCCATTGCTTTGCCATGAATTCCAAAGAACTCTCTGCAATCTCGGATTGCTTTGGTGATCAAATTACTAACAAAACACCAAAATTTACACAAAGTGATTAGAAATGATTGCAAAGGTCCTTAATATGTTAATTGGGTTAATAGGTGATAACTACTACTCAAAAGTGTTTAAAAGAGTTAATTACAAGCTATCAAATAGCACTTTTTGAGTAGTAATCATTTCATCACTAGAATCATTCATTTCTCTTGCCTGCTGAGCATTGTTCCACCTTCTCTTCATTTAATACAAAAGCCACTGTATCATGTCCAAAAGAAAAATCCACTGCCACAACAATTAATCTAAAGCTAGCACTATCATCTTCATTTTCTTTGCTTCATTCACCAATAGGCAAGGATCCATCAATCTCATGTTCCATATTATTCAAATCAGTACTCAACTTCACATTCAGCACCTCAACAACAAGAACATCTGAATCAAAGTTATGAATGTCAATCTGCCTGGAGATGACATTTCAAATGCGAATTTGAGTAGACTTAGATGGAGTGGGAAATTGGAACAGGGACTTCAACATTTATTATCTTTCCCATGAACTCCCAATTGCACATTTTATATTTTTAGTTGTATGTGATTCCCCATGAAATTCAGCTGAAGAAGATACCCCAAGCTTACTAGAAATATCTCCCTCGTGATGACTTCCACTTCTATCACAATTGTCGTCAGATAGTTTATTGATTTCCTCGGATAATAGAGAAGCATTCAAGTGACTGGTTAGAATCTCACTTTCAATTGGTTCCTACTATTGGAACCACCATACTGGATCGATAGAGACTTCTTGTAAACCAACACCATGAGAGTTGCCTGCACTCTGATGCCAATCTGTTGCCTACCTAAGTACCATTGTCTTTGTAATAGAGATTCCATAGTCTTCACCATAAACAAGATCAATGCAAGAACCAACCCATAATAGTAGCTTGAATCATCACTCTTTTCGGATAAGAAATTCACAAAGTGTGTTATTAAGATGGGACCCATATAGAAAGCAATTTTATTTGCTCCTGCAAAAACTGCATTTCTGGACAAGGATCTCCTCACATAACATAACAAAGCTTTTGGCATTGATGAAACTTCGGTCTTCTATTTCCTTGGTGTTTCTTCTAATAAGGAAGAGGCCATTTCATAAGCTCTTTAAAGCTTATACAAATGCTCCAAAACATGCCAGCATTGGTGCCAATCAACCAAGCTAGGGAGTGCAACACTTCGTCTTTGATGACCAAATCAACCTGATAATAGGTCTCGAATCAAGGCTGGTCATTTCACACAAAGGACCAGTTTAAAAAAGTTGTAATAGAGACTATTAGCATTCTGTTCATTGGGCAAGGGGTCATACTCTGTGCCATGATGGTTCAGAAGACTGTTATTGGAAAATAACCTTCATAAAGTCTTGGATTATATTGAGGCTACTTAATGAACTATTCGCACGCAGGTAGGGATAGACGTAGCTTGGAGAATTGATCTACTATCGATTTTCTCGAGTCCATCTATTCTTTGACCCGGGCCTTGTATCTGTAATTCCTCCAGTACTAGGGATTAGAGAGCCTCTTCAAATATCCCAACATTCGGGTGACCCATTAATTTTCCATAGCCATCTAGAAGACTATAAACCCATGGAATTCCATCATTTCCATCATTCGAAAACCACAGATCATTAACGATAGAAACGATTAATGTTACTCGAAGTGCTCTTTTTCTTTCCACAAATTGTTGGTCTATCTTCTTCTAGAATCTGAGTATATGGAATTGTTGGCAATAATGAATGCCAAGCAGACGTGGAGATGGGAGAGGTGGCAAAAAGTCCCGATCAATTCACCAACAAGTGATAAGCCAAATGTCTTAATGACAGGACTTTTGATATTCGCTTTATTTTAACATCAGTAACACATCTCAATCATCTTCTTATGGAGGTCAATGGCAGAATTCATAGCTTTTAAAGGATCACCCATCTTCTAGTGCAATCTATCTATCATAAGAGGAATAAATTGTCTTGCCCACAATCTAATCAAATAATTTAGAATATGAAATTTTGGCCAGAACATCTCCATTAACAACTGCAAAGTCTGGACCAAGCCGTTTCGAAAACCAGATACCTCTTGGTTACTGATTAAACCATGCCTTCTTCTACCTTAAATCGAGACCTTCCTCTTATATGGAGCAGGGAGTCCTCGTTATAAGACCATATTAACTATCTTCAGTAGGGCCATTACCAAAATTGAGGAAACACCTTCTGATTCACCATCTGAAGAAGTGCCTAGATCTGAATCACTTGATGAAGAGCTTGAATCACCATTGAAGGTACTGGGACTACTACATCCATCTACTCTTGAAACTGAGACCGAAATGATCGCCTTGCATGGTGTACGCATGAGCTAAAAGTAGACATTCTACAACATCATTTCTCAGTTCAGAAAGTAAGGTTCAGAATTCAACATCAAAAGCTTTAAAGTCCAGAATGATTGAATGAACACGAGGTTGGATCAAACGGATGGCTTAAGAGAACAATCTCATTCCAGGAATAATTGTCCCAACAACTCAAGCAAAAGAGCAGCAGATGTCACCGCCAGATTTAAACACAAGGCAGCAGAGCAATTGCAGAATCTAAATGACTTTCTTGGATTTCGATACGTAGGGCATAGTATTCCCATCAATAAACAATTTTGTATCAATATTCTTGATAACCCGACTCTTGGTAGCTTGCCATGTAAGGGTATCTACAAAATTTATACCTAAGGTCCTTACACTAAAGTAGCAAAGCTACTATAGCATAGTGACTCTAGGATCGAACACTGGGAAAGGTTTTTACTTTAACTGGTGAAGTTCGGAGGATGGAGTGAACTTTTCTTAATAAAAATTAGGTTAAGATGAAAACATAAAAAGATGAAGGTGTTGTAAACTAAACTAACATGAAAATAGGTTAAAAGATGGAAAAAGAAGTTTCTCAAAGCTTTGGATAGCCATGCTTAACTCACTGTGTAAAAATGGAGATTTTGGGACTTTTCACCTCGAGTTGGGGAAGCAACTAAGGTGATGCTTACTTCCCGAACCGGTATGAGTTTAACAACTGAGTTTTAGTCCTTGAAAACTTACAAAAAGGGTAGTTGAACCTCATAAATGCTCTTTTATTGGTATAGGTCATCTCCTCGACTTGAAGTACAATGGCTCATAGGAGATAACTAATGAACGTCAGTGGATCTAACAATAAGAATCCACTGAGACCAAAAGGTTATCAAGTATTGGCCATTCAAAGCAAGTCAGAGGGATTAAAAGCTTTACTTTGAATGAAAACATTTATGACGCTCGGCTACTTACATTTATGACTTGGAAATCTCCATCCTGACACGGGAGCTTCACATGGCATCCATTACTTCGAGAAACTAAAAGGTTTTAGCCTCTCATCCTTGGGGATTTCATCCTCCAAGGATGTTTGGCTACTAAGAAAATGAGAAAGAAAAGAGAAAAGAAGCGTATGAACAAAAGTGCTCTTATAACTTATAAAGTTGCAGGTTACAAGGTTAGATGATTTTGTCTGAGGCTCTTCACCTCTATTTAAAGACAATAAAAAGCTAAATTACAAGAGCTATTACAAAAGCAACCTTTTCATTGGTTGATTACAAGGGTAAAATAGGTATTTACAAAGCTAAAGTCAAGCAAATATCTTGGAGAACCGGTAGTGGAATATCATCAACAGCGTCTCAAAACAGGGGATTTCAAAGGCATTTCGCAAGGGGGAAGATGAAAGGTCCAAATTTCGCAAGGTGGTTTCTTCATGGTGCGAAATGGCCAAATTTCGCACCATGAGGAAAATCCCCTTGCGAAATTTTGGCAAGGTGAATTTCCTCCCCTTGCGAAATGGTGTTCCCATTGCTTGTGCTCGTGTTTCCACTTGAAATTCAAGCCTGTAAACGTCCAAATCCTTGCTTAACTCGCCCAAGTAGCTCCTCCATCAATTGGCATGCTTGAATTTGGTTCATAAGCTGATGAAAAACATGTAAACTTGCCACTAAAAATGGTTTAGAACTAATTACTAAGGAGCTTAATGAATTAATTAGGTTTAAATGAATATGATTACTACTCAAAGGTGCTTAAAACCCTTATAATTAGGTTTACAAAATAGCACTTTTCGGTAGTAATCAATTCCCTTTGTGGCATTCATTTCCTAGACCACCGGGCAGTGATGTTCTCCCCAGATTCCTCAATAATATAGACCACCACATAATCTGACTTAGCTGAATGCTTCAAACCTTCAATAGGTTTAGGAAGGTCAAGTGCAACCCTACCACTGTAGCATGAACAACAGGAGAGACGGAGAACTTTGTTGTATGACTGGATGGACATCAACTTCCTTCTCATTGATGTCTCCTTTGAACTTCTTCTGACACAGGGCCTCTCTATCTTTATCCTCCCAAAATTATAACTCTTATGAAACGTTTGTAAACAGTCACCAAAAAACTAGGAGGAAGGATAAAAAACATGTATAGTGGAGAATAGAGAAAACAAGAAGATAACAAGCAGGCATAATATAAATCAAATAAAGCCACATCTCATGATCTTTCAATGGGCTCAGGCTAGTGGGAAAGATCACAAACAGATTCTGGGCAAACAACTAAGCAACCAATCTCAATAAAACAATCTGCTTTTGAGAAGTATTGCTCGGCTTCAAGTGAGATCAGTTACTTTTCTCCAAAACCCCCCAAAGACCGGTGGACACCAGTTTTATTCTTCTCATCGAAAGCCATGAAAAATCTTTCCTTTCTCCCCCTGTTCTCAATGCGTGCTGCCAATTCCCTTTTTCCAAAACCTCCTTGTTCTCTATGCATGCTAACAGTCTCTCTCTTGAAAAACCCCCAAAGCCGACCAAGAGAGTCCCTCACCTCTCTATAGACGTGGAGATGCTTTTAAAGGATGCAATGCATGCTTTCCTTTTAGTGCCTGATCTCAGTATCGAATGTCCTTGCTATTTGTGCCTCTAATTAGAAAATAATAAAACCTCCTCTTTCTTCCCATGTATCTGCCCGTCCATGGAGATTGCGTCTCTCCAAAAATTTCTTTTTGTATGGAAGTTTCCATATATTCTTCTATGGGTAGCAACTCTTTCCTCTTCCTTGTAGTCGTGTCCCATTTATATGCATGGTGGAGGCAACTTTATATATAATAAAAAATGCAGCTGTCACTTTCCTTTCTGTAAAATTCTAATGATTTTCCTTCCAAATAGATGGCAGCCCATTTCCTCATGCAAAAAAATATATTAAGGAAATATGAGTTATAAACTTTATAATATAATAAAATAAAATAAAAAATAATGAATAAATAATAAAAAAGAAAGCCACGTAGGCCACACAAGTCATACAATTCATGCAACCATGCAAGTTATGCAAAAATAAGTGAGCTAAGGTGTGTCCTAGTGTGCTAGGGCGAACGAAGTGGGCCAAGATGAATCTAAAGGGGGCCTAAGGTGGTGTCTAATGGGCCAAGTGCATCTAAAAGCTATCCTAGAAAGAGAGGAAAAAACCTAAATCTACATCAAGACTGCCAAGGGTTACAATAAGGGATGAGATAATCTCTCAACTAGAGTCTTCGAGGTGACTCAAAAAAAGGTAAGTAGTCTGAGCAGCAATGGGCCACCGAGGAACTACGGTAAAGTACCAAATAAACACGTAAAAAGACATGTGTTAGGAGGACAAAATGGAGGGTCTACACTGAGCTTAAGGCTCTAGAATCTATGAACAACTTATAGTTGTTGATGATATGGATGACTTGGATCTTGTGAGGTTAGGCCTATAAATGTTATGAATCATTTTTGGTTGTTGATGATTTGAACAATTTTGTGTCATGAGCTTAAACATCTAGATGCTATGAATGACTCTGGGTAGTGGAAGACATAAACGACTCTAGGTCGTGAGCTTAGGGCTTTAGATGCTACTAACAAACTAGGGTTATGGATGACATGAATGATTTTGAGTCATGGGATCAAGCCTCTATATTTTATGTAAAGCTTAAGGTTGTGGTTGACATAAAAAAATCCTATTTATGAGCTTAGAGCTCTAGATGTTATGCACAACTTAAGGTTATCAACGACATGAAAGACTCCATGTCATGAGCTGAGGGCTCTAGATGTTATACATAGATAAGGGTTGTCGATGACATGAAAGACTTTGGGTTGAGAACTCAGGGCTCTAGATGCTATGAATAGCTCAGGGTTGTGGTTATCATGAACAACTCTAGGTCATGAGCTTAAGGCTCTAGATTCTATGAACAATTCTTGGCTATGGATGACATGAGCTATGATTCATGCCCAATTGGTGTCTCAGCTGATTCGTATCCAGCTGGTGCTCCTTGGATGAGGGATTGATCAACAAAATTTATACCTTTAACACCATATACTAGGGTAGCAAATAAAAAGCTACTATAGTATAGTGGCTCTAGGATCGTTCACTGGGAATGATTCACAAGCAATCAATGATACCAATTCCAAGTGAATTGGTATTGTTTCATTTCAAGGTTAGTAAAAGAAGTAAAACACAAATTTTGGTTGGTGATGGTTTAGACTTAAACTAATTGACTTAATAGAAGTTTGGAATAACTTAGGAAGAAAAACATTCCTTGAAGAATTAGGTACACTGGGGTGGTTCCTCATGCAAAAGACATAACTCCGGTCAGATGGTTCCTTTCCTCACGTTAGAGATTCAACGTATAGTTAATTCTCTAGCTGGTGTGGTACAGATTCATCCTTCAATTGGATTTCACTTTAATTCTCTCACTGATGCAACTTGCAATGGTTTAAGCCTCTCACTAAGCCTCAACCATTCAAGGTGATCCTTAACCTTGGATTACCCGTCAAAAGCTCGCAAGAGATAACTAATGGATGTCTCCTAGGAGTCCAAAAGCTTATCAAGTGTTGGCTATTCTAGAAAATCCTACCCTGAAGTCACCTACCAGAGGCTCGCACAGGGTAAACTAGTGCATTTCCATGGTGGGAAATCACTTGCCTTACCAAGTGTTGGCCCAGGTGACTCCCGGGTGTTTTAAGTTAACTAAAAACATTGAAATCACTAAAGGATTTCACTTCCTCTTCATTACTAACTAAAACCACAAAGTTTTGCATTCTTGCACTTGGAACCTCCCCCGGCTACCTTAGCTCCAAGGAATTATAGGTTTAGTTACTCATTCTCTGGGGAAAACTCCTCAGAGAATTCATAACTTAGTAATAAAATAAGAAAAACGAAGTGAGAAGGTAAGGTAGTAGAAAGAAATAAACCTTTACTTGCTTACCAAATTCTTACAGAAAGAACTCCTCTCTGGAACAGGCTCCCGAGAGGTATATATATCCAAACAATATAAAACTAATTGTTACACTGATATTTGGTCTTTTTACTAACTTAAAAACTAAGGAATCATGTAATTGGTGGTTTACAAGGAGTATTTTGGGATTTAGACAACAAAAATCTAATGGAAAATATCTCCCAATGTCGGTAGCAAGCTTCGGGAGGCTTCAGGAGCCATTTCGCAGGAGAAAAGTGGTGTCTGCGAAATTTCGCAGACACCCAAGAGGGCTGCGAAATTATTTCGCAAGACCGAGCTATCTTCACCAGGCTGCGAAGTTAGCTTCCACCTTGAGGTTCCCAGCTCCCTTCTCGCGGCATGGTTCGTGAATCGTCAGAAGGAGAAACACCTTACTGTACAAAAGTGCTGCGAAATTCTCGCAACAAATGGCTGATTCCGCAACACTTTAGAGTGATTGACTTGTAACAGCTGCAACTTCCTCATTTCAACTCCAAATTGCACACCGTTTGAAGCATTGGATTGTTGACTTCCAGAGCTTTGAAATGGTATATAGCATGCATCATTTGGACTTCAGGAAGTGCCCCAAAAGTGGCTGCTGTGACTGTCATCAAGAACATGCTCCATAGCTGATCCTCTTTGCTTTTTCTCCTTGCAATCCGGATTTACTTTTGGCAAATGAATTCTAAGCTTTGCCCAAGATTCCTCATAGCTCTCCTCA
This sequence comes from Vitis amurensis, assembly GCA_037355405.1. NCBI lineage: Eukaryota > Viridiplantae > Streptophyta > Magnoliopsida > Vitales > Vitaceae > Vitis > Vitis amurensis. The sequence continues at coordinate 11,863 of JBAPGN010003025.1, read as the reverse complement.
ATATTGACTTGCTTTGGTGATCAAAATACTAACAAAAACACCAAAACTTGCACAAAATGAGTAAAATTGCTTTCAAGGACCCTTAACATGCCAATTGAGTTAAAAGGCCTAAACTACTACTCAAAAGTGGTTAAAAGGATTGATTATAGGCTAATCAAATTGCACTTTTTGAGTAGTAATCACTCCCCCCAACCGACATATTGCTAGTCCCTTAGCAATAAAGGAGAGAAAAATGAAAATAAATAGCAACTAATCTAAAATTTACAACATCATGCTAAACAAAATCAATTCTCAAGTGGCATGATGATCTATTTCTCACATGAATCATTAAAGAAATACAAACCCAAATCTCAACAAGAGTCATAACAACTATGCTAAACACTGTCAATCAAGGGAGTGCATTATGCAAACTGAAGTTTTAAAATCACTTCCACTTTCTAAGAATCAAACTTTAATCTTCCACAAAATCTATGTGTATTGATTCCTTAGCTTCCGAGAATAATATGCTACTAATCTCACCCCCCAACCTATCTCTTTTCAACACTTTAGCAATCTGACCAAAATCCATAAGAAAAGAACACACCTTTCTTCTTTTTTTTTTTTTTTTTTTTTTTTTTTTATATTGGCAGCTTAATGGGGTACTCTTTCTGAATTGTCCATGTAATGGGGGTCCATCGATGACTCCCAACCACTTAAGGTTTAGGGCACCAAGCTTTAAGGATCTTTCAACCACTAACTCCTCGGATTTTTCCCCGGACTTTTAAGAATGAATTTTTAATACCCAAGCATCTACCATATGCTAACTCTACCTATTCACCCTTATAACGAGCATTGAGGTCGGTGACTCCCAACCAATTAAGGCTTAGGGCACCAGGCTTTAAAGATTTTCACCATATACCCCTCAGACCTTGCTCGGGTTTCAAGGCAAGCAAACAACTTTCTTTATTTCAAAGGCTCATTGGCCTTTTGCAGGGTGTTTCAATTTTTATAAAATGAGGTCAAATATACTAAGTTCCAAAACTATCCTAAGTCAAGAGGGAATTAGCTTTTCATCTTATAATCGGAAACTAATGTGCACAGTGTGTGGATAGCTTAAAGTAGAAGAACTCAATTCAATTTCAGTAGAAGTTTCAACAATTGAACCACTTTAGTAAGCATAATCCATACTCTAAGTTAAGTGAAAAACAACAGTTCAATTTCTCTTGGTTTAATTTGAAAATTTTCCTCAAAATTCATGGAGAATAGAGTAACACTAGTAAAAAGTAAAATCTACAACTAATTAACCAATATAATTGCAATACCAAAAAGACTTAGAATACTTCCTTCCTCATACCCCCCAACCGAACTGAGCATTGTCCTCAATGTGATTTGAGTGACTGTAATAAAAGGGAGGAAGTGGTACCTCCATGCTGATATCAAATTCGAATATTGATTGGGGAAAACCACATGTTTCAAAAAGAATAGAATAAGTGAGAAAAGGAAATAAGAATAACTTAATGCTAACTTTTAACAAGAAATATTCAACTTGTATTACTTTGAGTTCATTTGATTACAATGATAAGGACAAGTAACACAAGGAATCCCATATATAGTACCAAAATACTGGGATTTCATTTCAACTAAAAAAAAAACAAACAAGCATAAAAACATAAATAGCAAATATATATAATGTCTGATGAGTGGGGTGATGGTGCTAGGCAGAAGGATCTGCCTCCTCAGTAGGTGGATCAGCTGGGGCTTCTGGCTCTGGAGGATGAGACTCTGAAGGCTGAGAGTGTGGCTCTGGAGGAGTAGAAATGGAGGGCTCTACAGCTTGTGGCAGATCGAAATGGACTTGAAGCTGCCTTAGGATGGCAGCTTGTTGAGCCTGAGAGGCTAACATCTGCTCCTGGCATGCTTTGATGGCTGCCAACTCCTGAGCAAGATTGCTCTGAGAAGCTGTAAGAGTCTCCAATGCACGGCACAGCTCTCGATATTCGGATATAGGGATGGCCATCCTCGGCTCAGCTGATGTGGAGGGCTGTGATGGGGCAGGTGCAGCTGGTGGAGCTCGAGGGATGGCAGGAGTAGCAAGTGTTATACCTTCAGGTATATGTCTTGGGGAGGCTCTCCTTGCTGCTGGCTGAGGCTGCCCAGGCTGATCAATTTTGTAGGCCGTCATATTATTCCATTTATCAAGGGTAAATGGCTCACGGCAAATTCTCTTTCTTTCCTGCTGAGGCTCAGAGGGGTATCCGAGATGCTCCAAAACTTGGCATAGCAGCCGTGGGAAGAGGAGTGGAATGCAATCTGCTCTTTGAAGCTTCTTCTTGTGAACCTTCTCCTCAAAGTAGAGAAGGGCTGCCATGATCAGATGATGAGGCCCAAAGAAGAATCCTTCTGACATTTTGTACAGGGCTTCCAGGAGAACTCCCCTTCTTTGGGTCCAATGCTGCAGGGGATAGATATTATGCCTCAAAAAGGCATCAATCAAAAACATAACTGGAGGTAGCTCCCCCCTCAGCAAATGTGATCGATTTGCAGCTCCTCTGGTGAGTGTGCGAACCATTTCTAACTCAGTAGGATTTGCCCAAGCTTTAAAATTGTCGAATTGGGTTGGCTCAAAAGGAATTTGCAGGGCTTCAGCAATATGTCTTGCTCCCAAAATACCATGTCTCCCATCAATTGTGAAATGGATCAGAGTTGGATTTCTTACCTCTTTGGTTGTCATGGACTGGTAGAAATCCGTGGCTATTCGAGGATAGAAAAAATCCCTTGGAGCTAGCAGATGCTCCATATGATACCTCCTCAGCAGCTGGAATGATTGGGCTAGCTCTGGCCTCACTCTAAATGCTGCTAAATCGAAGCAAAGCTCAGAATGGAATGCCCGAGTTCGACAATCCAAGTTTCCTTCGATTGGGGGCTGGGGCAGCATTGGCCTTCGGATCACTTCTTCCAGAGGTGCTTCAGTTGCAATTTGGGGCTCTGGAATTGGCGCTTGAGGCTCCTGAGCTTTTTCTTGGGGTGCCGGAGATGGTACCGGCGATGGACTTGGCAGAGGACTCAGCGAGGGAACCGGTGACGGCACTGGAGTTTGAACCGGTGAAGGATTTGATGAAGATACCGGAGATTGAACCGGTGATGGATTTGGGGATTGCTCAGGGGATTGCTCAGTCAAATCGATTGGTTCTGAGCTCTCAACCCTGGGTTTCTTCTTCAATGGCCGACCGCCTGACCTTGTTAAATATCGCCTTGCCGGCGGCTTTGGTGGCGCCGGCTTCACTGGAGGAGGATTTGGTCTCGACGGCGAAGGCTTTGGAGCAGGTTCTGGAACAGAACCTGGACTTGGCACCTTTCGCAGACTCCTTTTGCGGTTCGATGGAGATGAAGATTTTGCTCCTCGCGTTCGTGCCATTTCGGGCTATCGATCTTTGGCCGGCTTTGCTGAACGGAGGAGGTGACCGGAGGTTCGGACGGCGAGGCTTGGTGAAGAAGATGAAGGGGCTGCGAGAATGGTGCTCTGATTTTTGAAACCCTTTTCGCAGCACTTTTGACCGGTATAAATAGGAAAAAACGGAAGCCCAAGGATCAGTTTAAGTCTCGCAACAAAATGCCAATTTCGCAGCAAAATGCCAATTTCGCAGCAACTTCGCAGTGAGTTTCGCAGCTGCGAAATTGATGTTACTGTGCTGCGAAATGGCACTCGTGTGCCAAATCCACTTTCGCAATTGCGAAATACCCTGCGGAATGGGACTTTTGGTGCGAAATCACGCTTTTCCATTTCGCAATGCGTTTCGCAGCTGCGAAATGGATGCTACTGTACTGCGAAGTGGCACTCGTGTGCCAAATTCACTTTCGCAGCTGCGAAATACACTCGCAGAGACTTCTACAGTGCTGCGGAATGGTTTGGCAACAAAATGCTCATTTCGCAGAGGTTTCCTTCACCCTGCGAGATTTCGCAGAGCTCTGTTTTTCCCCTGTTTTTGCTCTGTTTCGGCTCCAATTTCGACCCGATTTTTTTTCTTTCAATCTCCTTGAAATTTCTTCCACCTGGGATCATATAAAACGATTAAAACACACCTAAAAACATGATTTAAGATCAAAAACTAAGATCAAAAGTATGGAAACAACTTGAAAATTTACAAAATTTACAAAAATTTTGGACTGTGGTAAAACCACGTCCAGCAAACCCTTTTTCACTTAGGCTTTTTGAGGTTCAAGGAGGTTGATTGCCTCCTTTTCTGATTTGAATGACTCCATGAACGGCTTAAGACGATATCCATTGACTCTAAAGCTATCCTTGCCATTGGAATTCAATAAGTCCACCACTCCATTGGAATATACTCGGTGAATAACAAATGGACCAATCCACCTTGATTTGAGCTTCCCAGGAAAGATATGGAGTCTTGAGTCATACATCAGAACTTTTTGCCCTTCCTGAAATTCCTTGTTGGAGATGAGTTGATCATGCCATTTCTTCATCCTCTGTTTTGCAACTTTGGAATTGATATAAGCATTATTTCTCAATTCCTCCATCTCATTAAGGTCTAGAAATCTCTTTTCTCCTGCCTTGATCAAATCCATGTTCAGCTTCTTTATTGCCCACCAAGCTTTGTATTCAACTTCCACAGGGAGATGGCATGCTTTACCATAGACAAGACGATAGGGAGACATCCCAAGAATAGTCTTATAAGCTGTCCTATATGCCCACAATGAATCATGAAGCCTAATAGACCAATCTTTTCTGTTGGAATTCACCACTTTCATCAAGATGTTCTTTATTTCCCTGTTAGCTAGCTCCACTTGCCCGGAAGTTTGAGGATGATAAGGTGTAGCCACCTTATGCTTCACTCCATACTTGGATAACAGGGCTTCAAAAGGTTTGTTGCAAAAATGAGCACCTCCATCACTGATTATGGCTTTGGGCACCCCAAATCTTGAGAAAATGTTCTCTTTAAGGAACTTGAGAACCACCCTGTGATCATTTTGTTTACAGGGGATTGCCTCAACCCATTTAGAAACATAATCTACCCCCACCAAAATGTAAGAATTACCAAAAGACATTGGGAAGGGTCCCATGAAGTCAATGCCCCATACATCAAATAACTCAACTATCAGAATGGGGTTCATAGGCATTTGATTTCTTTTTGTTAGCTTTCCAAGCCTTTGGCATCTATCACAATTCCTACACATGATATGGGCATCCTTAAAAAGAGATGGCCAAGTAAACCCTGATTGCAATACCTTCATAGCTGTTTTCTGAGAGGCAAAGTGGCCTCCACATGCATTCTCATGACAATGAGATAGAATCCCTTGCTGCTCATCTTCAGGGACACACTTCCTAATGATCTGATCTGCACAATACTTAAAGAGAAAGGGCTCTTCCCAATAATAAGAATGAATTTTGGCGAAGAAGTGCTTCCTGTCCTGTGCATTCCACTCACTTGGAATTTCACCAGTCACTAAATAATTAGCAATATGAGCATACCAAGGAGTTTTCACTAGGAACATGAGTGATTCCTCAGGAAAATCATCATTAATAGGCAAGGGATGAGAATTATGTGCTATAACTAACCTTGACAAGTGGTCAGCTACCACATTCTCCACTCCTTTCTTATCTTTGATTTGAAGATCGAATTCTTGTAACAAAAGAATCCATCTAATCAACCTTGCTTTTGCATCTTGCTTTGTCAATAAATACTTCAAGGCTGAATGGTCAGTAAACACAATGATGAAAGACCCCACTAAGTAAGCTCGAAATTTGTCCAAAGCAAACACCACAGCTAACAATTCTTTCTCTGTAGTTGTGTAGTTCTTTTGAGCTTCATTTAGTGTTTTACTTGCATAGTAAATCACATAGGGCTTCCCATCTTCTCTTTGGCCAAGAACAGCTCCTATAGCAAAATCACTGGCATCACACATCAGTTCAAAAGGTAATTGCCAGTTAGGGGCTCTAACTATTGGAGTTGTTGTTAAGAATTTCTTCAGTTGATCAAAGCTATGCTGACACCTTTCATTCCATATAAACTTAGTATCCTTAGCTAACAGCTCACAAAGAGGTTTTGAAAGACTTGAAAAACCTTTTATAAACCTCCTATAGAAACCTGCATGGCCAAGGAACTGCCTTACTCCTTTTACAGTTGTTGGAGATGGTAATTTGACAATGAGCTCCACCTTTGCTTTATCAACTTCAATGCCTTTTTCAGAGATGATATGGCCAAGGACAATTCCTTGACGTACCATAAAATGGCATTTCTCCCAGTTGAGCACCAGGTCCTTTTCAATGCATCTATGAAGAACTGATTCCAAATTAACCAAGCATTCCTCAAATGTACCTCCATATACGGTGATGTCATCCATGAAAACCTCCATAATTCTTTCCACCATATCACTGAAAATACTCAACATACATCTTTGGAATGTAGCAGGTGCATTGCATAAACCAAAAGGCATTCTTCTGTAAGCAAATGTTCCAAATGGACATGTAAAAGTGGTCTTCTCCTGATCTGCCAAATCAATTTCAATCTGAAAATACCCTGAATATCCATCCAAGAAACAATAGAATGGATGTCCAGAGACTCTCTCCAGCACTTGGTCAATAAATGGCAATGGAAAATGGTCTTTCCTGGTTACAGCGTTCAGCTTTCTATAATCAATACACACCCTCCAACCTGAAGTGAGGCGTGTAGTAATTTCTTCCCCTTTTTCATTTTGAATCACTGTGATCCCTGACTTCTTTGGTACCACTTGAGTAGGACTCACCCAAGGGCTATCAGAAATAGGGTAAATGATTCCTGCTTGAAGTAGCTTCAGCACCTCAGCTCGCACCACCTCTTGTAGATGAGGATTCAACCTTCTTTGAAATTGACGAATTGGCTTTGCTTCCTCCTCCATATATATATGATGAGTACAAACTAAAGGACTAATGCCTTTCAAATCAGATATTTGCCATCCTATTGCCTTCTTACACCTCTTGAGAACTTCCATTAAGCAATTCTCTTGATGACTAGTCAGAGATGAAGATATCACAACAGGACATTGATTATTCTCCTCCAGATAGGTATATTTCAGCTCCACAGGTAGAGGCTTCAGATTGAGTTTTGGAATTTCTTTTTCAACAACTGCCTCCTCTTCCTTATTGAACAAAGGTAGAATCCCTTCTATCTTTCTCCAACTTTGTAGAGTGGCAAGTCCCATAGGCGATTCAGAAAAACCCTCCTCAAAATCCACAAGACTTTCATTCAACTTGTCTTGCATATTTTGATTACAGTGCTCCTCCACCAAAGTATCAATAATACATACCTCCTCTGGACCTTCTTCTTCTTCCGGAGTGATTTGCTTTTTAGACATATAGAAAATATTTAGATCCAGTGTCATGTTACCAAAAGTAAGTTGCATAAGCCCATTTCTACAGTTGATGATTGCATTTGAAGTTGCAAGAAATGGCCTACCAAGGATGATAGGAACTAAATTAGCTTCCTTTACAGTAGGATCTGTATCAAGAACAATAAAATCTACTGGATAGTAGAAATTATCTACTTGAACCAATACATCCTCAATTACCCCTCTTGGAATTTTCACTGATCTATCTGCCAAAGATAAAGTGATTGCTGTTGGCTTCAACTCTCCAAGGCCCAATTGCTTGTAGACAGAATATGGAAGCAAATTCACACTGGCTCCCAAATCTAACAAGGCTTTCTCCACTACCTTTCCTCCAATCATGACTGAAATGGTAGGGCTTCCAGGGTCTTTATACTTCAAAGGAGACTTACACTGTAAGATTGCACTTACTTGCTCAGTCAAGAAGGCTTTCTTGTTTACAGTCAACCCTCTTTTGATAGTACACAAGTCCTTTAGGAATTTTGCATACGTTGGAACTTGTTTAATCATATCCAGCACTGGAATATTAACTTTCACTTGCCTCAAGACTTCAAGGATTTCAGCTGCATTTCTGATCCCCTTTTTCCCCTGTAATGCTTGAGGAAAAGGTGGATTGGTTGATTTCTTCAGCATCCCTTCCTTCAGAAGCTCTTTCTCTGGCATTGCTTTCATTTTTGAATCAGAGTCCTTCTTCTCTTCAGTAATCTCACTCTCTTTATCTTCCATTTCATTCCCCCTTTTTACCTCTTCTTCTTTCTCAGCATGTGGCTTGGGCATTGGCTTTTCAATTTGCTTACCACTCCTTAGAGTGATCAAGGCTTTAACATCTTTCACCTGTGATGATTCTCCCTCTTGGCTTTCCACTTCATGGACACCTTTGGGATTTTGGTGAGGTTGAGAAGGAAATCTTCCCTTTTCTTGCAGTGTATTCAAATTTGTAAGTCTGGAGATTGAATACTGGATATTATCAAATTTTTGATTCATGTCATTCTGCATTCCATCTATCCTTTTATTCAATACATTCTCCATTCTATCTATTCTTTGATCAACTCTAGCATTGGTGGCTTCTTGCTTTCCAACAAAATCTCTCACTACCTTGCTGAGATTGGTGATTGCTTGTTCAATACTTGAAGATTGCTGAGATGGTGGATCCGGCTGTTGGTATTGAGTTGCTCTAGCCTTCCATGAAAAATTTGGATGATTTCTCCAATTAGAATTGTAAGTATTTCCATAAGGCACATTGTTATTGGGCCTGAATTGTCCAACAACATTAGCTTGATCTCTATACATTTCCCTTTCAGTTGAAGTTGCAGGGCATTCCTCCACCAAATGTTCATATGACTGACAATTGGGACACAACTTCAGTTGCACTGGTGCTTCAGCAACAGCTTGCACTTCATGAATTCTTTTCAGCTCCAACTCCTCCAATCTTCTTGTCATGGCTGCCATCTTTGCTTTCATGTCATCATCTTCTTTCAAAGCATACATCCCAGCCTTTGCATTGTAAACATTCAACTGAGACTTCATCTTTCCCACTTCTCCTTTAGTCGGTTCATCCCATCCCCTTGAAACATCAGCTACATAGCTCAAAAAATCCATAGCTTCCTCTGGATTTTTACTCATGAAATCTCCTCCACACATTGTCTCGAGGAGTTGCTTCATTGAGGATGACATGCCATCATAAAAATAGCTCACCAATAGCCAAGTATCAAAGCCATGGTGAGGACAAGCATTTATAGCTTCCATGTATCTTTCCCAACACTCATAGAATTTCTCATTCTCTTTAGCTGAGAAGTTTGAAATTTGCCTTTTCAAGCCATTTGTTCTATGAGTAGGAAAAAATTTCTTGAGGAATTCAGCTTGTAAGTCAGTCCAAGAGCGGATACTCCTTGGCCTTAAAGAATTAAGCCAAATTTTGGCCTTATCCTTTAAAGTAAAAGGAAATAACTTAAGCCTCATCAAATCAATTGAAGCTCCTCCCTCTTGGAATGTATTACAAACATCCTCAAATTCCTTGATGTGTGCATACGGATTCTCACTCTCCATCCCATGGAAAGTTGGCAGAAGTGGAACAAGATATGGTCTGATCACTAGCTGCTCTGTAGGGGGCACTATACATGATGGTGCACTCATACGAGGTGGATGCATACGATCCCTCATTGATCTGAATTCATTGGGATTATCTTGACGACCTTGGTGACTATGCTGATCTTCAGGTGTAGGTTCCATGATATTCAAGACTACTTCCAATTCTCTTCCTTGAGGTGTATCACACTTAACAAGTCTTCCTCCACTGTCTCGTATCCACTTTGGCATACACAACTAGTATTCAGCTGCAACTAAAAATGAAAACAAAGACAACAAGAAAACAGGGCTACAACAACAAAATTAAACTAGGCTAAATTTTAAAAGATAACTTAAATTATAAAGAAAGAATGAAAATTAGTAAAGTGAAAGAAACTTTACCAACTTGTGATGAAAATCACAAGTGCTCAACAATGGTATCACTACAAACTTGACACTCATTCCCCGGCAACGGCGCCATTTGATTCATGCCCAATTGGTGTCTCAGCTGATTCGTGTCCAGCTGGTGCTCCTTGGATGAGGGAGTGATCAACAAAATTTATACCTTTAACACCATACACTAGGGTAGCAAATAAAAAGCTACTATAGTATAGTGGCTCTAGGATCGTTCACTGGGAATGATTCACAAGCAATCAATGATACCAATTCCAAGTGAATTGGTATTGTTTCATTTCAAGGTTAGTAAAAGAAGTAAAACACAAATTTTGGTTGGTGATGGTTTAGACTTAAACTAATTGACTTAATAGAAGTTTGGAATAACTTAGGAAGAAAAACATTCCTTGAAGAATTAGGTACACTGGGGTGGTTCCTCATGCAAAAGACATAACTCCGGTCAGATGGTTCCTTTCCTCACGTTAGAGATTCAACGTATAGTTAATTCTCTAGCTGGTGTGGTACAGATTCATCCTTCAATTGGATTTCACTTTAATTCTCTCACTGATGCAACTTGCAATGGTTTAAGCCTCTCACTAAGCCTCAACCATTCAAGGTGATCCTTAACCTTGGATTACCCGTCAAAAGCTCGCAAGAGATAACTAATGGATGTCTCCTAGGAGTCCAAAAGCTTATCAAGTGTTGGCTATTCTAGAAAATCCTACCCTGAAGTCACCTACCAGAGGCTCGCACAGGGTAAACTAGTGCATTTCCATGGTGGGAAATCACTTGCCTTACCAAGTGTTGGCCCAGGTGACTCCCGGGTGTTTTAAGTTAACTAAAAACATTGAAATCACTAAAGGATTTCACTTCCTCTTCATTACTAACTAAAACCACAAAGTTTTGCATTCTTGCACTTGGAACCTCCCCCGGCTACCTTAGCTCCAAGGAATTATAGGTTTAGTTACTCATTCTCTGGGGAAAACTCCTCAGAGAATTCATAACTTAGTAATAAAATAAGAAAATACGAAGTGAGAAGGTAAGGCAGTAGAAAGAAAAGACCTTTACTTGCTTACCAAACTTTTACAGAAGGAACTCCTCCCTGGAACAGGCTCCCGAGAGGTATATATATCAAAGCAATATAAAACTAATTGTTACACTGATATTTGGTCTTTTTACTAACTTAAAAACTAAGGAATCATGTAATTGGTGGTTTACAAGGAGTATTTTGGGATTTAGACAACAAAAATCTAATGGAAAATATCTCCCAATGTCGGTAGCAAGCTTCGGGAGGCTTCAGGAGCCATTTCGCAGGAGAAAAGTGGTGTCTGCGAAATTTCGCAGACACCCAAGAGGGCTGCGAAATTATTTCGCAAGACCGAGCTATCTTCACCAGGCTGCGAAGTTAGCTTCCACCTTGAGGTTCCCAGCTCCCTTCTCGCGGCATGGTTCGTGAATCGTCAGAAGGAGAAACACCTTACTGTACAAAAGTGCTGCGAAATTCTCGCAACAAATGGCTGATTCCGCAACACTTTAGAGTGATTGACTTGTAACAGCTGCAACTTCCTCATTTCAACTCCAAATTGCACACCGTTTGAAGCATTGGATTGTTGACTTCCAGAGCTTTGAAATGGTATATAGCATGCATCATTTGGACTTCAGGAAGTGCCCCAAAAGTGGCTGCTGTGACTGTCATCAAGAACATGCTCCATAGCTGATCCTCTTTGCTTTTTCTCCTTGCAATCCGGATTTACTTTTGGCAATTGAATTCTAAGCTTTGCCCAAGATTCCTCATAGCTCTCCTCAATATTGACTTGCTTTGGTGATCAAAATACTAACAAAAACACCAAAACTTGCACAAAATGAGTAAAATTGCTTTCAAGGACCCTTAACATGCCAATTGAGTTAAAAGGCCTAAACTACTACTCAAAAGTGGTTAAAAGGATTGATTATAGGCTAATCAAATTGCACTTTTTGAGTAGTAATCAAGCTACTCCTAGTTGTAAGCGTAGGGCTTTAGATGCTATGAAGAGGTTAGATTTGTGGA
>JBAPGN010003024.1:10114-27925 GCA_037355405.1 Vitis amurensis | reverse complement strand
TATTAAAGACACATCTATTTGATAGGCTTTATGGTGCAAGTAGTAGTAGTTGGATAAATTTTGGCTAAATTTGGAGGAGAATTATACTCAATAGTGAAAGGTCTCTTCCTTAGGTTCAAGCGGAAAACCCTTTGAGAATTGCACGAGGAAAGAACGAAGAATACATGCTCTTCATGCGAGAGAAGTTTGGAAGATACGAACAATATGAATGTGAATGAACATTATCTTCACACTTTGTCAAATGAGAAGTTATGCACCGAGGACTTTAATGAAAAGAATGAAGATGCATGTGCTACATCAATTGAAGTGCATATCATTCCAGACGAAAATGAAAATATCTTACCACTTCCAATCAAAAGGAGTAGGGAAAGATTATGGGAAAAGGATGTATCATATAAAAGAAAAAATTATTCTTTACAACTACTTAACCATACATTAGTAAATAGATGTTATATTACTGACATTTTCCATATTAGGAAACATTACGAGCACATGGTGTTATCCTAATCAGTGGGTATTGAAAACACGTTCATCAATGAGAGGAAACCAGTAAATTCAAGGTCTCCCCGTTTGTACAGAAATCAAGGAAGATGGTAAAACGTGAAGCATCAGAGGTATAATACAAATAGTTTAATATCATTGTTCTTATTTTTTGATACTTAACATATGTAGTTAATAATTATGTCTTGTTTTCGAATTAGTCATCCCCCATGTCCATTCGTTGAAGACGTGGTGGATACTCAATTCATTGTCAATGTTACTTCAATCTCTTGTTCGCTCGATTATGTTTTCATAAAGCGTTTTGTCAAAAAGGTTTGTCGCGTTCAGAAACATTCATAGATGTGTGTTTACAAGTTTTTGCCTTCATACTGCTTCAATTTACTGGAAGTTTGTTTGAACATATTATTATTTTAGTGAGCCTTCTTGGTTGACTTTGGTCATGAACATTGGAGTTTCATGGAAGATTTTGCATGGGCTTACGTCCTAGACAAATTTGATGGATGTTGTAAGTACCTACTTCATTGTATACAAATGCATCCTTATATAGTTAAATAAATTATTGAAGTTATTGTTCAACAACAGGTAATAAATTTAGAAGCCTCAAAGCTAAATTATTTTGAAAGACAATTCATAGGCATACAAAGTATAAGATGCTATCTTCCCACGACATTTTCAGTAAGCTCATATTTCTTCTTGTCTGTTTACTTACATATTAAGTAACAATATAGTAATGTTCGTATTATGTTATTCTTATTTAGCAAATCGATTATTGTTGCGGGAGTCCTCATTCCTTTTTCGATGAAAAACATCCATCGTTAGTAAGTACATTAGTGAATTGGATGATTGCGAGAAGGTTAGTAATTATTTCTAATGTTTAATTGCATATATGAAATTTAGAATAGATATTGTTTTCACCTATAATATAGTAGATTTTTTGCCCCAACTCATATATATTGTTTTCTAACTTACAGCTATTTATTCCTAATGCATGACGAATGCCCTGGTCATTGGTATCTGTGCGTCATTGACTTCAAAAACTCTCATACCCAAATTTTGGACTCATTACGATCGAAGAATCGAGACAAGTTCCGGTTTCAGAGTGTCAAAACAGTGGTATTCTTTCATGTTATTATTTTTCTTCTATTCTATTTTTTCCTCTTCCATATTTATTAACACTTTCATAATAAATTAGGTTGAATTTTGTCAAACGTTCTTCAAACTATCTGACATAGGGAAAGATGTCTTCCAATTCTCCATTGATTGGGCTCCTTCGATTCCGACCCAAGAGAATGGGTTAGTATGAATACATAACTCACATTACTATTCTTTTCCTGAGGTATAATTAGACAACCATTGAATAAGTTGTTTTGTTTTTCTTTTCTCTTTCTTAGGTGGGACTGTGGAGTGCATGTCATTAGACATATGCAGAGATTCAAAAATGGTGATCCGATGACGAGCTCCGACTTTTGTAATTCTATGAAAATACGTCGAGAAATAGCATGTGATTTAGTTTTACACGAGGGAAATAGAGAAAAACAAACCATTGTGGCTATTGTTTGTACAAAGACGTCGACACGAGCAATGAAAAAATTATTATTATGATATTTTTTATTTTTCAACTATTTATCATTTCCATATCCACATATCGTCATGTTTATTGGGAAGTTGTGAGCTTCGATGACCATACATTATTAATGATTAAGTCCATTTTATTTCAATATCCAAATAATCTTCTTTCAATATGGTCGTCAAAATGAAATTGTAATATATTGGTATCATTCATGTTCGACATGTGTGATTTTGTACGATCTTTAACCTAATCAGATCTGTAAATATTCATTTATCTATACTAACAATATATAGTTAGTACATTCCTACACTGGTTGACGAATGTCGTTCAGCCGGTAAGAACCAGTCCAACGATTTATCTATGTCCACTTTTCATAGGCATACGCATTATTCGTATCGGTTGAGAACATTCCTCATATTTTCAGTTGTGGAAAGTGGTTGATCAATGAAGAAATTGTCTCAATCGGTTGACGAATGATTTGACCAGTGGGAACTGGTTGACAAATATAGCAAATTGGTTGAGGAATTTGCTCAATCGGTTCATGGTTTTTTAACCAGTGGCAACCGGGTGAAGATGGGCATCAACCGGTTGAGGAATTTGCTCAACCGGTTGCGTATATTGTTAGCAAACCTCAACCGGTCGAGGACGGCTAGAACCGGTCGACCGGCTAGGCACAACCGATTGAGCAACCGGTTGAGGCATTTGTTACCAGTGGCTACCGGATGAGGAATTTCCTCGACCGGTTGAGAAATTTTCTCAACCGGTAGCCACTAGTCAAAAAAATCCTCAACCGGTTGATGGCCATTTGCTCAACCGGTTGAGGATTTGTTTAACCAGTAGCTACCGGTTGAGGAAGTTTCTCAACCGGTTGAGGAAAATCCTCATCCGGTAGCCACTGGTTAAAAATGCCTCAACCGGTTGAGGAATTTCCTCCTGCAATGCTATTATGCACAAAAAGGGTATGCTATGAGTTGTACCAATAACTTTTCACTATGGAAACATTCGACAATGTACCATTAAGTTCAATTATAAGGTTTGAAATTGATGGAAACTGGCATTACAATTTACCTAACTACGATTTACCCATTTTGAGTAAAATCACTAAATTTACCTATTTCATGTGAATTACATCATATAGATTACTTTCCTATAGTTAACTCATAACCACCTAATTGTCAAACTTTAACCACAATTGAATTTAATTAATTCCGCATAATTAACCGTTTTTTTCGACATGATATAAATGAATCGGTTTCTCCATTTACCAATCATTTTATCCCTTGTTATCAATTAAATTATAAATGTAGAGGATATTGCATTCTATCAATCAACTTGACTCTTGATCAAAATTCAAACTTTTCATTAAATAGTTAAGTTACAAGTACACATTAGTGGAAGTGATAACGTCAACTAATATAAATACTGATTTAATACCTACCATCCCTTACTCCGCTAAGGAATAAAAAAAAGGTTGCATATCCTTTTCATTTGGATATTTGTTTGGATCCCCACCTTCACATGGTGTTGACATACTTTGTTCATGTTGCTGAACTCCTGCTATCTGCACATGCACATTTCATTGTTTTTTTCAGCTACCCAATTCCATTTCAATTAATTAAACCTAATCATTAAATAATGCATATCTGAAATTCATGTCAAAAGTGTTTCTTCATTCTAATCTTACATTATTAAGTTCACCCCAATCTATGTACATGTCAGATGGGTCATTCGGCAACTGCTCCCCTAACATTCCCTGCATGTTTCAATAATTAAGTGTTGTCAATTATTATTGAATTATATGTTATCAATGTTTGGAAATTATATAACAAGCTTATTGTACATACATGTAAGGTTGCAAAAATGTCAACTGATGAATTTGTTGAAGGCATCATTTCCCTTTGAATGTCACATTGGGAAGACAAATTAGTTTCCTCCTACGTATTCATAATGCCATCAAAACAATTATGTTAGTCATTTATGTTAGTACACCTACAAAAATTAATCTTAGGGGCAATTTGTATTGAATATGACATACCGTATAACCCAGCTGAGCATTTTGAGGGATTGTAGCTTCTGGACACTTTCGAATTGTGTGACCCACTCTTTTACAACGACTGCATCGTCTTCCCTTTTGAACATTCATTGCCACTTTGCCTGGATTCCCTTTAGTCTTCACAATATTTGGATCACGAACTTGGTTAGTACCTGTCGCTCCATCTGATGCTATTTTCTTCCCTTTCAAATTATAGTTATAGAGTTCCTCCATTCTCGCCGTCAAATTTTGCATTTCATTTTTGGCCTCTATAAATGAAGATGACGTATCTGACGCAAAGTAGGAGAGCTTGTTGCACATCGAACTCAATGAACCATATCGTACAAACCGATCCATGTTGTTATCCGTCTCATTCACTGGTACTGATCTTGTATACACCTTTGCTAACTTTGTCCACCTCTTCATAATACATGACTGAGGAATCTCTTCCAAATGCTCCACCTTCATAACCACCACCATGTGGCAACATGGGATGCCAATTGACTCAAACATCATGCATGAGCATTTTAATGTTACAATATCCCGGGCAAAATTGTACTTCCCAATTTAAGTTCGGGTGTCTAAACTTAGATAATGTGTATGCCTGCATTGAATGATCACTTACAACACCAACCACAAAGAATAACTCAGCATTTTTCATCTCCTCACGAAATTTAAGGAAAGATTCTTTTGTGTATACCGTCGCAGCATGATTTTCAAGTATGGCTAGTTTGGTTGATAGCACGGGTGAAGAATTGTTCGACTCGAACTCTGCCTTTGCCTCGTTTTGCCGTATTCTCAGTATGGCTCTATCAAATTGTTGTACAAACTCATACAGTCGCAAGAGAATTTTTTAAGAATCTATTTAGATATGCATTCATACTCTCACACCTTTGTGTGGTTCTCATCCCTCCAAAGAAATTTCCACGTAAATACGCCTCTGCCCATCTTTTACGTTTCCCATATATCTCGATCACCCAACGATTCTCATTAAGTCTCAAATTTGCAACCATTTCATGCCAAACCTTTTCGAATTCTTCTTCATTCCCACGCATGAACATGCACCTTGCAAATATGCTTGAGAAGTCCTTCATATGCACATTCGTGAATGCATTTCGTTGCAAATGCCATGAACACAATCGATGACACGTATCAGGTAATACTTTTTTAATTGCCTTACGCATAGCTTTATCCCCATCGGTTACAACAGATATGGGTCTCTTATTCATCATGGCTTCAAGAAATGTCTCCAACACCCATTCATATGTCCCAACACTTTCATCTATCAATAACGCACAACCAAATACAACAGTTTGATGGTGATGATTAACACCGACCAACACTACTAGAGGCTTTTTATAGGCATTTGTCCTATAGGTTGTGTCAAATGCTAGGACATCTCCAAAACACGCATAATCCATTCGAGCAGTTGAATCAGCCCAAAGCAAATTTGCTAGTCAACTTTCTTCATCAATGTTGAATTTATAAAAAAAAATGAAGAATCCATTTCTGTCTTTCCACACAAATAAGCCAATGCCGCTTCTGCATCACCGTCTTTAATTTCACTTCTACGCATTGCATCAACGTGATTGTATATATCTTTTTGTGTGAAACCGACGTGCTCATGTCCCCCTGATTGTTTTACCATATAGTCCATAATTTGTGTGGTTTTAACACCTACTTTACGCAAAACATCAACTTGTGCCTTATCGGGATTACTTATTGTTCGATGAGACCGAAGGAATTGTGTGTTGATAGCATCGATCAAATTATGATTATGATCTCCTATAAATTCCTTTACAATCCACTTTCCATCTTTCCTATTCAAGCCTACACGAAATGCAGCTTCACATCCAACCCTAGTCAATGATCGTGGCTCACGCTGTCGCTTGTCATTTTCAATAAACTTTGTTGCTCGCTGCCCTTCTCTAGAACACACCCACTTTCGAGATATTATATCTCCATTCTTGTCTCGCTTCAAATCATCTTTTCGAATACTAAATCCGACTACTCTAGCTAACATGTTGTAAAATGTTTCAGCCTCATCTATGCGATCGAATTGCAATTTGTAGACTTCTTCATCTGAAATACCCTTCAACACCTTCTGTTTCAAACCGTTTCCACCCAGGTCGTAAGTGGCACCGATAAATGCATCGTCATTGACGACGTCCTCCTCCTTCACTTCAAACTCCCGCTTGATTGTTTTCTCCTTCACCGATTGCATCATCTACATTACATAAATAAGGTAAAAAAATCGAAAATAAAACTTTCACAATTTATCTTATCACTTTTGTATCAAATGATTGCATACTTGAAGATAAACCGAATTCGACAACGTCATCGATTCTCATTTTTTGGGAAAAAAATTAAGAATTTGATAAATTATAGAACCGGTGTATACTGCAGACGTGATAATTTCCCCATGATTTTCCATTCAAAAGGTCATATGTTGCAAAATTGATACTACTCTGCTATACACAATCATAAGCAAAACTTTTTAAAATCATTAAATATCACTTACAAATCATTATGTTGAGGAAATAACTTGTGACAAATGCAAGTGCGACACCAATACCCTCAAAAGATGGCATTCGACAATGATCCACGTCTGACATCTATACAGAAACGCACCATAATTTAAATTGTCCTTAGACAACCAAGTGAAGTAATAGTTAAGTTCAACTTCGTAGACATGGTTCTGCTGTTGGGGCTAAGGGCTAAGGTTGTAGTGCTTTTGGAGGTCCTTGTGCAATAACAATATTTCAGATTCTCCAACTTTTTTTGGTAGCAGATGGTGTAGTTGGTCTTGATGAGCATAAAAAAACAATCGTTACAATTGTTTGTTTCCTCATAACCCGAATCTACTCTCTTCCCTTGCTCTAAGCTATTATAATGTGGTTTACCTACAAATTCACCGGATGCATTTTGGTGGTGTTCACAAAATTTTTAACTCTCTACCCGTTCAGAAGATCTATCGACCGGGCGAAGTAAACCGGTCGACCGGATGTGGACTTTTTAAACCAGTAGCTACCGGATGAGGAATTTCGTCAACCGGATGAGGAAATTCCTCAACTGGTAGGCACTGGTAAAAAAAAAAACAACCGGTTGATACAAGTTGCTCAACCGGTTGAGGAAATGGCTCAACTGGTTGAGGAAATGGCTCAACCGGTTGAGGAAATTCCTCAACCGGTTGAGTATTTTTTTAACCAGTTGCTACCGGGTTGAGGAATTTTCTCAACCGGTTGAGAAATTCCTCATCCGGTATTCACTGTTTTAATATTTAAACCGATTAGCTAATTGTTTCTTTTCGTTGTTGATTTCATTAAGGCCTTCATTCCTTATCAGAACGTTATAATGTTGCCCTATTTAGGCATACTATGTTAACAAAATTTCCACATTAATCTTAGTTGCCATGTTCAAGGAGTTTGCCAGTCACAATAATTAATACCTCTCATCCACTTTCTTTAAAATAACACGGAAACATGGATCGGTTTAGGCTAAAATAACACGGAAACAATTAGCCTAAGGAGGTTGCCCTATTTAGGCTAATTGCTTTATGTTTAATGTTGCCAGTCACATATGTTAAAACATGGAAAATGACTTTTATATAATTCTATCTAAAAGCACGGAAGCTTTTGGGTACACCGCCAAACTTATTCCAAACTTACCCCATATTGGGAGTCAATAATACACATTTCTTAAGGTTGATTATCTCTTTTTAAGTCATTTGAATATGTATTACCCTATAATTTTGATGATGTTGTGATTTTTACAGCCAACATGACTCACTTATATTAACTAAATTAATCTCAACTGTTCAACAGATCACTGATGCATATTACTAACAATGTGCTTTAGACAATCAAAATCCAAACTCTTTAACATCAATACATACCATTTAAAAATCACTATTAGGTTTTCGAAATATTCCCCCATCCATTTCAAAGATGAAGGCATTAAGCTTAAAAAATGTATTATGGATTTGTTTACCTATTCTTTATTGAGTTAAAGATCATACCGTTAAAATGGAAGGTCCAAGTGTGATGCAGCTTCACCTGAAGATTTGTCTTCTGGATGTTTTTTGTGACCTGTTCTCCAACAAATAGCAGCCCTCGTTCAGATGCTAAGGTTCTTACAATACTAAAACTCCCCCAAATATATACTAAGATATGTATGTGGTTGGTTGCTGGAGTTATTACATTTTTTAATAGGCTGCCACATGTTGAAAACCTACCACCACAATGGTACACTTAGTGGTTGATAGTTTGGATATTTGCATCAGTTTTTTAGGTGCCATTAAATATAACATTTATATCAGTTGGGAAAGTCAGCCTAATGTGGTTATTTTTTACACCCATTGCAAATGGATAATTGTATAACTTAAGAAAATATAAAGGGGAGATATGGACTTAATTGATAATATTGACATTTGTTACTGTTGTTTAGCCAATTTATTGTAACTATGTTTTGATACCGTTTCCTACTTACTATATTTTTTCATCAATTAACGGTATTTTTTTTTTAAAATCATGCTTCCTAATATATCCTATATATGAGAAAGGTTAGTTAAGTAGACTTAATTACGTAAAATGAGATATGTTATGATATTCTACTTATGGAAATTTTAAATAAATTCAGATTCATTAATTTATGTCACTCACCATGGTATATCGTTCTTGTTCGAACATTTTGTCATACAACCATAATTAATTTTAATGGCCCTATGATAGTATATGTTAGTTAATTACAATTTTAATCTAATAGGTCTGAGTATATCTTAGTGAGTTCATTACACTATATTTTTCCATGAATTAACGTAATTAATTTTTAATTAATGCTTCATAATATATCCTTGACATGAGAAAGGTAGGTTAATTACACTTAATTACGTAAAATGAGATAAGTTATGATATTCTACTTATGGAAATTTTAAATAAATTCAGATTCATTAATTATTTCACTCACCATGGTATATCGTACTTATTCGAACATTTTGTCATACAACCATAATTAATTTTGATGCCCCTATGGTAGTATATGTTAGTTATTACAATTTTAATCTAATAGGTCTGAGTATATCTTAGTGAGTTCATTACACTATATTTTTCCATGAATTAACGTAATTAATTTTAATTAATGCTTCATAATATATCCTTGACATGAGAAAGGTAGGTTAATTACACTTAATTACGTAAAATGAGATAAGTTATGATATTCTACTTATGGAAATTTTAAATAAATTCAGATTCATTAATTTATTTCACTCACCATGGTATATCGTACTTATTCGAACATTTTGTCATACAACCATAATTAATTTTGATGCCCCTATGGTAGTATATGTTAGTTAATTACAATTTTAATCTAATAGGTCTGAGTATATCTTAGTGAGTTCATTACACTATATTTTTCCATGAATTAACGTAATTAATTTTTAATTAATGCTTCATAATATATCCTTGACATGAGAAAGGTAGGTTAATTACACTTAATTACGTAAAATGAGATAAGTTATGATATTCTACTTATGGAAATTTTAAATAAATTCAGATTCATTAATTTATTTCACTCACCATGGTATATCGTACTTATTCGAACATTTTGTCATACAAACCATTAATTAATTTTTGATGCCCCTATGGTAGTATATGTTAGTTAATTACAATTTTAATCTAATAGGTCTGAGTATATCTTAGTGAGTTCATTACACTATATTTTTCCATGAATTAACGTAATTAATTTTTAATTAATGCTTCATAATATATCCTTGACATGAGAAAGGTAGGTTAATTACACTTAATTACGTAAAATGAGATAAGGTATGATATTCTACTTATGGAAATTTTAAATAAATTCAGATTCATTAATTTATTTCACTCACCATGGTATATCGTACTTATTCGAACATTTTGTCATACAACCATAATTAATTTTGATGCTCCTATGGTAGTATATGTTAGTTAATTACAATTTTAATCTATTAGGTGTGACTATATCTTAGTGAGTTCATTACACTATACCGTACCTATCAAAAAGATTAGTTAATTTATATGATTTAATTAACTTAAGTTCTCATATTTTATTATTCTTAATATAAATTTTGTGAAATTAACTTCAATTAATTTCTTTAAGGTACATCAAAATATTTATTCATTTAATCCATTATAGGTTTAATCAGTTCATATGGAAACTTTTACATTAAAAGTGTAGCAAATATAATGTAAGACATTAAGTTAATTAAAATTTAATTAGTTCATAAACTGGATGTCTTTCCACGAAGGTCGACCGATGTTCAAACCAGTTCTACCCCTGAACCCCTTTGTCTTCTACTCCATTCTTCTTCATCCTCGCGCGAGACCTGAACCCGTCCGTCTTCCACTTCAGTCTTCTTCATCCTCACGCAATAGCTGAAGCCCATCTGAATAGTCATGCCCCCAAAACGAGCACCGGTCGAAGCATCCTCACCCGGTCGGAAAGGGAAGAGGCCGGCGGTATCAAGGATGCGCGGGACCAACAAAAAGACCTCCGACCGACAACAACCAAGCGAAAGCACCCACAACACCTCCGATGGAGTAAAACGCACCCCCAACAATGGTAAACGTCCGGCCGTGGAAGCAAGTCCGGAGGTTCGTAAGAAGGTCACCTTTGATCGATCTATGTTCGCAACCCCTGACCTAGCCCAACGATTTCATCTTCACTTTGCGAATCGGACCGTAATCCCGGGTAGGAACATTGCTTTTGCAAAGCTCAGTTATTTCCATTTCAATGTGCTTTTCGCGAGAATGGGTTGGCTTCCGATTGTCTCCGTCAATGAGTTCGTTTATCCCAAGCTTGTGAAATGTTTCTACTCCAATATGACATTCGAAGACGAAGGACCTATTACTACCACGATTAACGGTGTACAGATCGTTTTTGATGTTGCTGCACTTTGTCGGATTTTAGAGATTCCAAACGAAGGGGTTTGTTTGTATGAAGCTAAGAAGTGGCCAAGGGTGGAAGGTTTCAAACCTGCAGAAGCTTTACAGAGGCTATGTGGTTACCCGAGAGCTGATAGACCAACTTCCCATTTGTTGACTGTGTTGAGTCGTATCCTACATCACATGATATCGTACATTTTCATTCCTAAAGGAGGGCACCGCGATGATGTATCTTTCTTGGAGGCTTTTTGGTTGACAGCATTCTCACAGAAAGAAAGGTTAATATTGGTTACATAATTTTCCAACATATGAAAGCATGTTCAATCAGCGAAGATTCAATTCTCCTCTATGGCATGTTTATCACAAAGATTGTCAAGTACTTCGATGTCAATTTGCGCAATGAGACAGACGGGAAAAAACTCAAATCATTTGATACATATGATCGGGCTTCACTTCGGCGCATGCATTTTGTACGGAAGAAAGATGGTTCATGGGCAAGGAAGTCTTCCGTTCCCCCCTCAGAGGTTGATGTCTCTTCAGACAATGGGCCCTCCGACTATGAAGAATATGAAGATCAGGATGTAGAGGGAAGAACTCATGCAAAAGAAAATGTCACACAAATACCGTCAACAGGTGGTGTAAGAGCTAGGGCGTCAACAAATCATCCTTCACTAATTGGACCGGACGACTCTGAGGCATCACATAACCTCAATGCCCAGATTAAGTCCCTTGGTACCCGCTTGGAGGAGATTGTATTAGCCAATGACCGACGGTTGACATCTCTGGAGAATCGCATTGATGGTTTACACGAGGAAGTGAAAGAGGGTATGCAAGTTATACGACGCCAGCATGATGAGATGATGGTCTTCTTCCGATCCCACTTCCCGCTTCATGGACCAGACCATTAATGACCCCTTCTACATTTTGTACTAGTTTTATAGTTATTAAACTTTCATTATGTTTTTTGACATTTGGCTAATATAAATGCCCTTTTGTTATTATGACTTCTCGTATTACTTATGGATGTTGTCATCGGCCATTCACATAAATGGCGTAAATGTATTCGCTCAATGCAAATGATGGTATATGGATGATGTATTTTCCTCTACATGTATATATTATACCTATCTTATTTTGTTTTAGCTCTTGATATATAGGTTATTTTCATCTCTTTAAACCTTCTTCTGTATATTTTAAATTGTTGGTAGACATCACATAATTTAGGTTCCCATTTGGGTGCCATGAATATTTTTGTCTTTTAAATATTGAGTCGGAAATCCCTGGTTTAAAGATGGCAGAAGGAAGGTTATGACTATTTCCATCAAAAGCATAGAAGAATCATGCGTTAGGAAGGTTATATTGAGTATTGGTTCCTCGTAAAACGTATGTATTCTTCTCTCTTGGTCTAATCTACTATAATCTCTACGAATATGGTCAGCCTACTATATTTTTTTCCCATAAAACTTGGGCAGTTTCAACCGTTTGAGGCAATGCATAAACCGGTAGCAAGTCCCGGTTTTGGTTTCGGGGGGAAAAAAATTGTCAGTGTCAACCGGTCGATAAATAGCATCAACCGGTCGCATGTTGGTTTGCAACCGGTAGCCACTGACCATTTTGGGACTCGCACCAAAAAAGACCAGTGTCTACCGGTCAAGTTCCCAGGTCAACCGGTCGAATACAACCGGTCGACCGGTTGCTACTGACTACATTGGGGTGAGCTATGCTTGCCTGCTTGCATGAATTATCGTATTGAGTTTGGACCTCTGGTTTCCTTATTAAACCCATTCTTTATTTACTATTTTATATACATTTTTAATTTGAGGTGCATTTGGATGTCTTATGAAAACAATATTCCATTGTGTTTTTGCATAGGCTTGAAGTTCAAATATCAATTCTAGAATGGTGCTATAAATGAAAATGAGATTGTTGGTAACAGGCCGATGGCATTGGATCAATTTTGACTTCCCCATTAAGGGCGCTGTTTTAACTTTTAATTTTTAATCCTCACTTGTGAGCCATTGATTTCCATTGTTGTGAGCCTTTAAATTTCCATTACACATCCATCTACAGATTTTGAAAACAATGAACCAGATAGATTCCCAAGTCTTGAAGAGTCTTATAGATCCTGTTAAGTGTTTTTTTATAATTTCCCTTTCATATTAATATATGTTTGGCTGCTGGGAAATCTTAATCTTATTTACTGGTCTGCAGGTTGAATTGACTGTTGTTAGATTCTATGTTTTCCTTTATTCTCCTTATATTTCTCAGCAACCAAAAGGAGCCTTAAGGGATTCTTTCTTACAAACCGCAACAAAAATGATCACAGTTCCTTGTTGATCAGTTCATTTTTTCTATCATAAGCTAATTAACATGCTCTTTTCAATTAACCTTAAAGTTTTCCATTTGACTGGTTTTGTGAAGCTATTTAAGGTTCACTTACCAAAGGCACATAAATCCAAATCTAAGAGATTTTTCGTCGTTTCTTTTTCTTTTCTTTCCCCTTTTTGGTCTTTGTGTTCTGTTGTGGATGGGTATATTATATTCAGTTGGTTTTAATGAATACAAAATACAGATTCAGTCATTTTATATGATTCTATGTTTGGGGCAGTTGTTTTAGATGTGCCATGAAATGTTCCATCTATGCTTTTGCATAGCATTTGAAATCATAATGATTTTTTCTTTCTTACAGAATTTGATATTTTTTTCATTTCTTTGAATGTCTGATCTTTTTTATTTTAGGGAAAATCTATTTTTATAGATAATACTATTTTTAATGTGATGTAGTATGGACGGAAATCCAATTCCTACATCGGCTGATTACTAACGTTGGTTGGGCCTTATATGTGGGGCTACCTCTACCCACAATTAGCTTAAGCTTTTAGTAGTATATTTGGTCCTGCATCATTTGGTATCAGGTGAGGTTTTGGTCTGGCTTCCCTCGGCAAACAAAAATTGGATTATTAGCACAATGCCCCATTAACTACATTTTTTGCATTATGAATGCCACCATTATTACTGTACTTGTGTGTTTGAATGCCATGGAAAACAAAAAATTGGATTATTTCATTTCCATTTGATAAGTTGTTCTCATTTTGTTCTATTCATGCTAATCCTGAACAATTGCATTTCCTGTAAATAATGTTGAATGAATTTGTAAAGCATCAGAATCTTACAACAAGAAGGGAAAGAGATTAAATCTGAATTTCTTTCTTTCTTGTTGCTTTCTTCCCAACTTACCACTTGACTTTATCCCTCTTTTCACTTGGCATATCGTTGCTGATTGTGATCTATCTCCTCTTTGTTGTCAGATTGTTTGCAGTTGTGGATGATATATTCTGCTTGTTTTCAAGGACATATTGAGAATGTTGCTCTTCTTAAGCAACAGTATGGGTTAAACAAAACAGCAAATGAGGTGATCATTGTCATAGAAGCTTATAGGACTCTGAGAGATAGAGGTCCATATCCTGCAGATCAAGTTGTTGAGAGATCTCCATGGGAAATTTGCATTTGTTCTCTATGACAGCTCTAACAGAACTGCATTTCTAGCTGCTGTGAGTAAACCTTTTGGCTAGTAATTTTGCTATCAATTTCAAGTATCCCTCTTGTTGCTGTCAGATTGTTATGATCACCTTCTTTGAAGGCAGCTTTACATCAGGTGTAACTTTTACCCACATGTAATGCAAGATGCTGATGAGAGTGTTCCCTTCTTCTGGGAGTAGATTCTGAAGGCCATCTTGTTCTTTCTGATGATGAAGAACTGTGAGAAGAGGCTGCGGAAATCTTTTGCTTCATTTCCTAAAGGTAATTGTTATATGTTTTGCATATTGAATCCATAGTTTGGGGAAACCATTTCATCATTGTTGAGTTTTTCCTTGGGAACCTGCTCGCATGTTTTCAAATGGTTTAGTTTCGCGAGATTTGTGGAGTTACCTGCGAAGTTAACATGGATGTTCTTTGAAATTGAAAATAAGTAAGAGTGGGTTTGTGTTCAAGTGGGAAACAGAAGCTGCACTTTTCCGACAAACATAAGGAAATGTGTGTAAAGTGAAACTATTATGGTAATTCCATAATGATCCATATATGGTTTATATTGTTTGGTATTGCCTTGAGATGCTTCTGATTGATCTTAGATTGCCTTGAGATGAAATGACGTTAGCTAGTTGATAGTTGCTTCTGTATATGGGCTAGATGGGCCTAAACTACCATGTTACCCTGAGATCTTTGTTTTATGTATGGTCTGTCATATTCAGCGTAGAAGTTGTAATGAATTTGTTAAGAAGTTACTTTTGTTTTGCCCATACGGCTATGATGTATCCATATTCTATGTTTCCTTGAGATGCCTTCTTGCTTGGTTTTAGATTTGTATGTGCATTGTTCTATGATGTTGCCTTTAATTGAATGGGCCCTTGATCTATGCCATGGGTAGAGCAGTAGAATGGCACAACCTTGATTCTATAATCTTGAATGTATGTATGGTCTGATGAAATCTTTTCCATTGTGGCTGATCTTTTTGTTATGAACTTTATTTTAACTTCCCAAATATAAGGAAATCCATGGAGACAAATATATGGCTTGAGATCTGTGTTAGTTGGTAATGTATGGATGCTTTCTTTTGCTGCTTCCAAGCAATTCCATTGCCATTTTCATTGTTGCCCTCTTTTAATATCCTGTCTTATTCTGTTCTACATGAGATGAAATTTTAGGCTCCATTTCCTCATTTCTGTTATTCATTCCCACTTTTACCAAGAAAATTCCCAATGAACATGGGTAGTATATGTTGCTGAATTTTTTCTGTCCTTTTCTTCTCAGGATGCTTCTTTACAAACCTCTGGAGGTTTGAGGAGTTTTGAGCACCGCGCTAAATGAGTTAAGGGCAGAGCCACGGGTGGATAGTTCTGGCCAGATGTGTGGGTGCAAATTCAAGGTGGATGTTGAAGCCAAGAAGGAGACTGGCAATGCCTAGAGTTGGGAGTGCTGGCAAACCTGGTCCCCAGCTACTGGAAGCTCTTAAGTTATAACCATCTTGATTACATCAAGACATTCATTATTCACTTGGCCTTGTATCATATGGCTTGGATGTTGTTTAAGTAGGTTCGTTACACTTATAAGGTGGTCAAATGACATCCGGAAAAATCGAAATCCAAAAATACTAAAATAAATCTATCAGGAAAGCTGAGTTGTGATAGGGGATTAATTGAAGGAGTAGACGGGGACTCTTGTTGACAATTTTCTTAAGTAGATTGATATTTCCTGTTTATAAAGGTTGGTATGGTCTTGGCAGGCTCGAGTTGTAGCAAGCCTAGTTGAACTGAGTTTATGGTTGGGGGCTTCATTTGAATTTGTCCTCTATTCTTTTAGGCTTATTAATATCATTGACATAAATATCAATTTGTTTAATAAAACAGCCCCTACATACATATTACTTTTTTTTCTATCACTTTTTTAAAGTTCTGGTTAATTACGTCTCACCAATATTTTATGTCAAAATAACGAGTTATTCGTGTATCCATAAAAACTTATTTTTAAAATTAATAAATATAGTTCGAAAAGGAGTTAACACTTTTGAAATTCAATAATAATAATAATAATAATAATAATAATTTTAGTTCTTTTCATATATTAAGTTGTCGTTTATGAGTTTTTTAATAAATAATTTTTTATTTTTTTTTTGCTTTTCTTCAATTTTTGTTTATTTTTTCATAAGGTCTATAACTTTAAACTAAACAAGCTTGAATATATATGTTTGTAATAATCTTATATTATGTTAGTAGTTAAACACAATTGTATGTCATTTTTTTATGTTTAATAATAAATTTTCAATATTAAAGTTAGAATCTATAAGAAAATCAACAAAAACAATATATCAATTTATAAATGATGAAATCTAAAATTTATATAAAAAGGTTAAAAGAAAAAATTATTTTTGAATATTAAATAAATGAGATTTAAAATAACATAGTGGTTCTATGAAAATTTTAAAAATAACTAAGATATGAACACAAAAAAAAAAACATGTTAAGCCTTGTGAACACAAATTGGGGATTCAACTGAAAAGGGCGAGGGGAGGATCACAGAGACAAGAAATGAAAAAAGAAATCCGCTGAGCGTTGACCGCGTTGAACCGGGAGCCAAGCGTCGAACCGGGTGACCCTGCCCGGTCGATCCGTTCGTCGGGGGTGAGAATTCTAAAAGCGGTTCCCGCGCCTCAGTTTCTCACCCATTTCTTCTGGTGCTTCAAGGCTTTTGCCGTTCCAGCTGCCCTGAAGGGATTTTTTACGCCATTACAGCCTTCTGAGACGTACGGATTTGATTGTGGAGTCTAGGGTTTTTGGATTTTGGGACTCAGGCCTGCGCATTTGGGCGATTTCCTCATCAGTTGGCGCGTCAGGCCTAGCGTCAGTGCTCTTCCCGCGCTTTGAGGCCTTTCAGGTGTGGTGTGCATCCCTCTCTTCAGCCTCGTCTCCTTCATCTCAGCCTTTCGGAATGGCACCGTAGGAGAGAGTCAGGCTGCTTCCCCAGGGCTACAGGGCAAGCGCCTGCTGAAGCCATCTCAGGCAGATCAGATCCGAGGCTTCGCCCGAAAGGCCGAAGGTACGACAACACCGCTCTTATTCGGCTCTGTCGAAGACTACCAGAGATATAAACAAAAATTTGCCCAGCGAAAAGTTATTCCCATGGGGAGGCATCATATTCTCCCAGCTATAAGTACTTGGATTTGAGGCGATATTTGGACACGGATGAGAATGGCTGCCAAGTGGTGACTATTTCGGAGCCTATCCTCATCCCGACTC
>JBAPGN010003023.1:0-33825 GCA_037355405.1 Vitis amurensis | reverse complement strand
GAAACCACATGTTTCAAAGATAAAAGAGTAATGAGAAAAGGGAATATAATAAAAAATGATATATATATATGTATTACTTGGAAAAGAAATACAATATGCATGATGTTCAAGTAATACATCCAATCCCAGTATATAATACATCAAAAAGATGGGATTCACGAGTCTAATATAAAAAGTAAGTAAAAAAAAACATTAAGAGATTAGATAGTAATGGGATCATGTGATGACTCTGCTATGATCTCCTCATCTGATATGGGTTGCTCAGCTGGTATGGTCCCCTCATCTGGTACTGGAGGCTCGGATGGTCCAGACCTATCATGCTCAAGAAGTGTCTGCATACTCAGATGCTGCTAGATCTTATGAAGGATCGTGGTGTGGACCCGCATTTTTCACGTGCGCCCCCACTCGATCGGCGAGACTCGCTTTTTATTTATTTGTGAAAAATTGATTTTTGAAAAAAAGTTGGAGTCGCCACTTATTTTATTTTTATTTTTGAAGGGAAAACAAAACAAGAAATAAAACCCTAAAAATGACTCCATAATTTTTGGAAAAGCGTGTCTTTGAAAAACCCGAGTCTAAGTCCGGGGATCAGGTTACTTATTGGGAAGGTACCTCTAGGAGGTAGCCCCCTCTAAGCCCTAAAGAGGTCTCTACTGACTAAGTTGAGGGAAATATAGCAATTAACCGATTAATCATGGCTACCTAAGTAGGCTAGGTGATTTCGAAAAATAGCATGCTTAGCAGGAAAAGCAATCACAATCATGAAGAAGATTTTAGGGTACGTACCTGGACTGCTCCTTAAGCGCTATCACGAGACATCAAAGGTTAGTTTGAAAATATGACGCGTAATATGTATTTTTATCAAAGATGATCAAACAAGCATCAAGGTAATCAATTATGGCATCAAGCATGGACATGGCTCATGACAACATACACATTCATAGAATTTTAGAATTTGAGGGTAGGAAGAGTGTACCTGGATAGCAAGCTAAATACTCCTCTATGG
Source organism: Vitis amurensis (assembly GCA_037355405.1). NCBI lineage: Eukaryota > Viridiplantae > Streptophyta > Magnoliopsida > Vitales > Vitaceae > Vitis > Vitis amurensis. Next base: position 32,819 of record JBAPGN010003023.1, on the reverse strand, counting down.
GAAATAAAGTTTGCTTAGTAACAAGTGTGAAATAATCTCAATACCACAAAGAGGAAGCACAATTAATCAAATATCAAACAAACAATATTGATGAGAGTATCATGAATGTCGGGCCCCCACCAAAGCCCTAATTAATTTTGCATGAATTGACTCTACGAATTCCATTATTTGGAATCATGAAGTTTATTCATGCTTGTTGAAAATCGAGAAAACCATGAAAAATAAAAGAAAATAATGAAAATGCATGCCTGAAGGAAAATGGCGGCAAAAGATCGTTGAAATCTAAATTTTATGCCTAGAAATCCCTAAGGATGGAATTTGAAGAAAACTGAAATTGTTTTAATGAAAAGGATTTTGAAATCCAAATTTAAAATGTATAAGATCACAAAAAAAAGAAGAAGAAGAATCATTGGGAGTATGATGTGTGGCAAGGTGGCCAAGAGGGAGTAGAGCTTGCTATGTCTATATGCAATTCCATGGTGCGGTTGCACCTTTTTGGAATTAAATCTGCACCCCCCACTTTCCCCAATGCGTGGCTTATTTCTTAAAGATACATCCCAGTTTTTAATGGGATTGACAGTGGGCTGCCCGATCCTGTATTAAGCAGAATTCAATTTGAATCAACATTTCTTCGGCGACTGCATCTGCCATTCTGTCCTTTTCTACACACTGGAAAGCTGGAGTTCTGATCTGCTTTTCACTTTCTTATGGACTGGTTTCCAATGATGAAGATGGAGTCATGGAGAGCCAAAACTCTACAGTATTTTCTAATCTAAAGACGTGCTCCATGCATGTCAGTTTCAATGAGTCACCAAATGCTCGAGGATCCGCCGGATTGCTTTCCTCTTGTTCTTATATTACCAAACTAAATCCTATACAAACCTTAACCACAAGTTTTCCCACTCCTGAATGTAAGCTCCAAATCATCCATATCAGATTCTGTATTGTCCAAAATCTTCTGTTGGAAAACAGCTTCCAAACCAGATTCAATGTCTGCTAAAAGGATTGTGTCCAAGTGTTGCTCAATAATTGTCAGGAACTCAAGGATGGAAGATGCTTTTCTCTGCAAATTTGGGGATGGAGTCTTAAAAATTTCAATAAGGCGAGCAATGATAGCAGAGTCCATGACATCTTTCCCTGTAGTTGATTCTGATACAGCTGTCTCGTCCATGTTTCCAACAAATTAAATAGTGGCATCAGGGCTTCTCATTGCATTCAGTCGCTTCTTTGATCCATTAACTGGTCCATCATAAAACTTTGGTTTCATTTCTTTACCAGGGTCTAAAATCCGTGCCAAAATATCCAAAGTCTTTTCCATCAAAGTTTCAGATGTCCCTGAGTGCTTCAGAGCATTAAGTAAAGGATACATAACACCTTCAGAATCAATTAACTGGAAGATGCTGTTGTTGACCTTTCCAAAGCACAAGTTACAGCAAATCTGACCGAATCATTATTATGGCCTGAAAGTCGAACTAGATGCTTCACGGCTCCAGCTTCCTTGAATGAGATCCGCATATGCTCATTAATAGATGTATCAGAAATTGATTCTGCAGCTCTTGAAATGGCCAACTCATCTTCAAGCCCAAGAATCAGAACTAACCAAGCAACACCACCCATCCATGGCAAAAGTGTAAACCGCTGACTTGTGGATACAGATTGGGATTTTCTTTCATCTTCCACTTCTATAAACTCAGATTTAATTGACATACCTAATCATCACCATGTCGATCTTCTTGGCGTTGTACATCCAGTGGAACATGAGATTCAATGATTACGGGAACCAATACTGCAGAGCTCTCATTTTCAGAAAAAAGAGACTTGGAAGGTCACTCTGTTCTCATGTGTTTTGATAAAGGCTGCAGGTCTTCTGAGGTTTGATAACTTGGTATGCAGGTAATGGGGGAATGAACATTGTGGCAGATTACATCTATCCATATGCCTCCACAACTTTTGAACAGTAGTGCAATCTTGACATTTTCCTTCCGGGTTGTACAAAGAGCATATTGCAAGAACGAAGGCTGCTTCTTTTGATTCTTAAAATGCTGTTCCTGGTTTGTGTTTGCTGATTTACGGGTGGCGTAAATTTTGAGACATCGATGAACACTCATACTGTGTTCTAGATGATAGAGAGTGCAACTAAGCACCTCTAGGATGGTCTTCATAAGGGTTCTGCTGGGATTGATTTTGACTGCTTAAATCACATGTCTGCTGAAGCTGACCAGAGGCGTCGTTCTTTATCAAAATCTGGTACTGCTGGCTTAGTGGCTTCTTTTCTGATTGACTGACCGATGATGGCTTCATATGTACAGCTTGTTGTGCATTGTGCAAATTCGTCTAGCTGAGTATCAAAGTGGAGTTGGCTTTGGATATCTACTGCAAGCTAATTGGATTCAAATTCCTGCGTATTCATCATTGATTCAGCTGGTGTTACAGTATTATAGGAGGTTGCAGATCTTGAAGGATTAGCAGCGTTCATCCCATATCCATCGCCCTGAATGAGGGGTTGCTGATGTTGATCAGACTACTGTTGCAAAGGTTCGGATGAATTATCATACAGCATGTCAGTCAGTCAGCCATCAGAAGTGTTGGGTAGTCAAGAAACAACATATTCAAAAGACATGTAGCCTGTGATAATTTCTTCGTCGCAGGTGATGGAAACAATGGTTGAGCTTCTAATTCCTGAGGTTGCAAAAGCTAGAGCTCGTGGAAAGTGCCACTCATCATAACTAGAGCCAATTGGGCCTTTGAACACGCGCATGAATGTTCCACTACTGGAGCTCCCCATGGCCTTTCCATGATGAAAAAGAAAAAGGCGTCCCCTGGCCATCAGGTGTGTTTGGCTGCCACTTGTGTTGTGCTACATGTGCCACTGGAGCATTTATATCAACAATTACAACAAAATCTGAAGATGCATTCATAGCAGTAGCAGGTAGATTTCAACGCTCGGGGCTTGGAACAGCATATGGTTTGACTTTTTTTTATTTGGATTCCGAAAGATGGTCCGCAAATGAAGAACATCTGCTAACCGTATCTTCTTCAAGTGAGGGGTAGTCAGAAGTTGGGATAGGGTTTGTCCAAAGTAAGCAATCTGATTTTGTGTAGCTTGCTGTTGTGCATGGTCAAGGTTGCATAGATGGTCCCCAAATGGCCCAAAAAGACACTTCATCTCAATCAAATTATGAATGAGTTTCTACCATGCCCGAATTCCAGAGCATAGATGATGTCGAGGAACTACAACAACCTGTGTGCGTCTGTCAATCTATGACCATTACATGTTTCTTGCTAAAGCAAAACTTGCAACTACTGCAGTAAATCTATAGGATAGATTATTGAAATCTTTTCCATATACTAATCTTGTATCAGCTGACTGCAAGCATTCCATCCAGGCAGTTCCCATCGCATAAAAAACATTCCATCTCCTCACACGTTCCATGTCGGTTTGTGTTCCTTCTTTGCGCAGATGTTGCCATAGCTACAGCACGGAGACCCCTCCCAGAACCAATCTTTGCATTGCGTCCAAGACCGCGACCAGCAGCCAAGGCGGCAGCTTTGTCCTTTGTTGTAGCATCTATACTAATGTAAGACTGAGTAACAGATTGTAGTTCTCTAATCTTCTTAGGAAACTGTGCACTTGTCATAGAAAGGGTACGAGTCTGCCTTATAACATAGTTCATCTATGAGTATGTTTATTTCTGGATATATGATAGATTCACCAACAAATGATAAAGCCAAATGTCTTAGTGACAGGTCTTCTGATACCCATTCTGTTTTAATATCAGGAACACATTTTTAATCATCTTCTTATGGAGGTTAATGGCAGAATTCAGAGTCTATAAAGGATCTTCCATCTTCTAATGCAATCAATCTGTCATAAGGTGAATAAATTGTCTTGCCCAACAATCCAATCAAATAATTTAGAATATGCAATTCTGGCCAGAACATCTCTATTAACAGCTGCAAAGCCTGGACCTAGCCGTTTCGAAAACCAAGTAACTCTTAGTCGCTGATTGAGCCATGCATCCTTCTACCTTGAATCCAGACCTTCCTCTTATACGGAGCAAGGAGTTCTCATTTATAAGACCACATTAACTATCTTCAGCAGGGCTATTACCGAAGTTGAGAAAACACCTTCTGATTTACCGTTTGAAGAAGTGCCTGAGCCTGAATCACTTAATGAAGAACTTGAATCACGATTGGAGGTATTGGAAATACTACATCCGTTTACTCTTTGAAACTGAGACTGAAATAACCACCTTGTACAGTGCACGAATGAACTGAAAGTAGATATTCCACCGCATCATTTCTCAGTTCAGAATGTAAGGTTAGGAATTCAATATCAGAGGCTTTGAAGGCCAGAATGATTGGATGAGAATAAGGTTGGATCAAACGGATGGCTTAGGAGAACCATTTCATTCCAGGAATAATTGTCCCAACAACTCAACCCAAAAAAGGAAAAAAAAAAAAAGCAGCAGGTGTTACCACCAGATTCAAGCACATGGTAACAGGGTAATTGCAGAATCTGAATGACTCTCGGATTTCGATACGCAGTGCATGGCATTCCCATTGTCAGTCTCCTCAGGTGAAGTGGGATTCTTATTAATTGCAATGCAATTTTCTGGTAATTGTAAAGGAGGTCAAAACTGGTTGAACCATCTTGTGTCCTTTATTAGTAAATTTTCTATAACAAGGTTATGAGAATCTTCTGTACCGCCAGTAACTTCAAAGCCTTCACTCTCTCCTTGAAAAACGACTTCTGATTCCAGTGATCGATTCTTTTCAGGTTCATTCATTTTCTGGGATGAATTATCTCTCTTCAATTTATCTTCCTTTGCTGACACCTTCAAATCCTTCACATGAACAAGGATACCACTGTGCATCTGATCTTCAGCCAGACCCCCCTGTCAAGTTACATGCCCATGGAGAGGCATACGAACCAGATTTTCTCCTGATGTTGTTTAGCTTCTCCGTGACGCATTTTCTGACCTTGGTAAGGCTTCGAATTGGATTCATAAGCATCAGAAAAATTCGGCACCAATGATTGAGAAGATTAGACTGCTGATGGATGTACATTGACTGTCGTAGGTGCTGCACTAGGTCCAGGTAATTATGTTGCAACTCGTCCAGTCTCCATTTTAACATTTAGATTGAGTAACCCATCCAAATTGTTATCTGAAGTGTTTGCCAAACCAATTGAGTTCTTTCTTGATTCTAGGCTCACTCCATTCGTAGCAACTACATATTGAATCTCAGAGTCACCCTCCATGCTTCCAAACCAAACTGACCATAATCAAAATCACAGGAAGACGGATACAAGAGTAGCAAGATGGATGCCCAAAAAAAAAACTCCTCTGATTCATACTGTTCTGCCCAGTTCCTTCCTCTGTGCCTCTCCTCAAGACAAACCAAGAATTTCCCCTAAACCCAATGGATTTGGAATTCTGACCCCATGGTTTCCACGAACAGAGGACAGGTATGACCCAAGAGGAAGCCAAGCAGACAAACGAACTACTAAATGAGGTCCCTTTTCATGTTTTAATCAAAGGGCCAAAAGCAGGTGAAAGAGGTAGGGGGCAAAAACATGATTCTCATACATTACGCAATGAAGATGAATCATATTGAAGATGAATCTCAAGGAAGGCCAAAGATGCAGTATATGAACAGGGTAAGATCTAGTCTATCCATAACTTAGAAAGCAACAAGCAACAAGCAATGTCCGTATATCCAATGTTCACACCCAATCAGCAAAATAAATACTCAAAACCATCAAAGAATCATCAAGAATAGAATAAGATGAAGCATAGGAAATAGCTGAAAACGCACCTGGGCAGTCTTGGCTGCAATGGCTCGGCTTCTGGCTATCTTTCTTCTTCTCTCCGAAGACGATTCCCAGATAAAAATCCTATTTTGCTTGTTCTTTCTTCCTCCTCCTCCCTCTCTAAAAAAATCCTCTGATGCGTGCCCTCTTTGAATTCTCCCTAAAAAAAATCCACTCCTTTGAAGCATCCTCTCTCACGTATATATATTCCTTCCCACAACCTAAATCTCTCCTCTCTCCAAAAATTATCCTCCTTCCTTTTTTTAAATCTTCCAATTCAAAAGTCATCTTCCCAATTTCAAATTCGCCTCCAAAACCTTCCAAGGAGAGTCCCACCTTCCTTGAACTCCAATGGTAAGTTTCCTTACAAAAGCATGAAATTTTTGAAAGTAAATAATTGAATGAATAACTAAATAAGCAAACAAATTAGAAAACAATAAAACAATAATAAATAAATAAATTAAGGAAAATAATATAAAGAATGAGATAACAAATAAAATAAATAAATAAATAAACGAGTGATTGATAATGATAAAACTAAAAATAAAACAAACAAATTAACAAAAATTAGGCCCCACGAGCCATGCAATCGTGCAAGTCATACAAAAAAAATGCAATCATGCAAATATGTAAAAAAAATATTTAAAAGGTGACCTAAGTGGGTCTAAGTGAGCCTAAGTGGGCCAAGTGTATCTAAACGGGCCTAAGATGCCTAAGTGGGCCTAAGGTGGTGCCTAATGGGCCAAGTGTATCTAAAAGCTATCCTAAAAAAAAAAAAAAAGCCTAAGTCTAAATCAAGACTGCCAAGGATCACAATAAAGGGTCAGATAATCCCCTAACCAAAGTCCTCGAGGTGACTCAGAAAAAGGTAAGTGGTATGAGTAGCCATGGGCCATCAAGGAACTATGGGGCACTGAAAACGAATTTAAAGACATGTGCTAAAGGGACAAAATTGAGGGTCTACACGTGGTATGCTGGGTCTGAGTAGCAATGATTTGATCCTGGTGTGCACGAATAGTGCCCATCTGCTGGGAAAGAGAATCCTGAGAGGTGCTCAATGTTTGCAATGAGTGCATTAAGCCTCTGAATTCCGTAAAAGAAACAGTGATAGTGGGCTCAGATGAAGGAGGAGGTGCTGAGGTAGCTGGCACGACTGGTGGAGCGCCTTGAGTGATAGGAGAGGCAAGAAGTGTAGTCTCAGGCATGTGCACTGAGGTGTGTGCTGCAGGGGCAGGAGGTGCTATGTCAGTGAGAATCTCATCCTGCTGGGCCTGAGGTAGCTACTCATCTTGGGGTAGCTTTAGAGGTGGGAGCACATCTGGGGCTCCCTGAGGTGGAGGCACAGTTGGGGCTCCCTGAGGTGCAAAGTAGACTGCCAAGTGATGCCATTTGTCGAGAGAAAAGTCCTCTCGGCAATGGCGGCGCCTCTCAAGGTGGGGCTCTCTAGGATAGCCCAGGTGCTCTAAAATCTGGCAGAGGAGCCTCGAAAACAATAACGGAATGACATCTGCCCTCTGAAGCTTCCTCTGATGGACTTTCTCTTCAAAGTGAAGAAGAGAAGTCATAATCAAGTGATGAGGGCCGAAGTAATATCCCTCAAAAATCCTAAATAAGGCCTCAAGTATAGCTCCTTTCCTCTGAACTTTATGCTGAAGTGGGAAGATGTTGGTACGCAGGAGCACATCAATAAGGAGCATCCCAGATGGAAGCTCTCTCCTAGTCAACACTGAGACTGTGGAAGTCCCCCTGGACAAGATAAGAACCATGTCCCTCGGAGAGAATGAGGACCACTCCCTGAAGTCTGCCTGAGTCATAGGCTTATAAGGTATACGAAGGGCCTCAGCAATGTGGCGAGCTCCAATAATACCCTGGCGTCCATCTATGGTAAAATAGATGAGAGTAGGATTCCGGACGCCTCGAGTAGTCATAGACTGATAAAAGTCTAGAACTACTCTGGGATAATAGAAATGCCTAGGGGTGATGAGATGCTCCATGTGATACCTCTGTAACAAACGGAATGAATCCTTGAGCTTTGGCTACTGTTTGAGAGCCTCGATGTCGAACCAAGTCTTTAAGTGGAATGATCGATCTCTGCAATCCAGGTTGCCCTTTATAGGCGGCCCTACGATCATAGGACGCCTGATGACGGTCTCGAGAGGAATCCCCATAGGAACCTGAGAGTCCTCAATAGGTGGCTCCGCCTGAGGTGCCTGGGATGGCTCTCTAGGACCCGAGAACTTGGCCTTCTTCGCGGGTGGCCGAGAAGCAGGCCTCTTGGCTTTGGCAGTGGGCGACACAGGGTCAGTGGGCAGCCTCCTGGTGGGATACCGGCGCTGAGAAGGTGTTCCATCCTCAGATGGGGGAACGGTGGAGTCCTGAGCAGGTGGCGAAGTGGCGCCTCTGATGGCGGACTATGCTGGTCGAGGCATCAACGAGAGTGGGGATGCGGAAAGGCCTACCCTAGTCTTTGCCATGGCCGAAATGCTTGGAGGAAAACTGATCAGCTTCCAGAGATGTGGAGATGGCGCGTGCGTCTCTTTGGCTTCTCTACTTCAAGGGTTTAAATAGAAATGGGGGCTTGGGGTGGTTTGATGTTTTTTTTTTAAAGAATTCCATGGCAACCGAAAAGTCGTTTTTGAAAGTTAGGCAAAGTCCCGGGGGTAAAAAATGGGTTTAAAAGTCAGTTAGGAGTTTTCGCAGCTTAAAATTTCATCGTGCGAAATTTTTGCACCTTGAATTTTACCGTGCAAAATTTTTGCACTTTAAACTGAGAATTTCGCACCTTAAATGGAGTTTCGCACTCAATTTCGCACTGTGTGAAATTTTCGCACCTTGTTTCGCATGGTGCGAAAATTGGCTTGGGATGTGTGAAATGCTACTCGTGTGCCAGGAGGGTGTTTTGCATGGTGCAAAAATTTTCGCACGGTGCAAAAAATTTTCGCACCTTGAATAGTGGTGTGCGAAATTGACATTTAGAGAATTCGCACCTTGGACTATGATTTTCGCATATTGGAATGAATTTCGCACCTTGGATTGAGGCGTGCGAAATTTTCGCACCTTGATTCGCACTGTGCGAAAATTGGCTTGAGTTGTGCGAAATGCCACTTGTGTGCCAAGAGGGTGTTTCACACGGTGCGAAAATTTTCGCACCTTGAATAGTGGTGTGCGAAATTTTGCTTTTGGAAATTTGCACCTTGAAATGCATTTTCGCATGTTGGATTCCACCGTGCGAAATTTTTGCACCTTGAAATGCAGTGCTCTGTTCCCTTTGCTTTGCTCCCCTGTCTTGCTTTTCAAGGCTTCTCCACATTTTTCTTGATTTTGTTCTGAAATTTAACATCAAAATTGACTTGAATTAAGACAAAATAAACCAAGTTTGAGCAAGAATTAAAATCAAAATAAATAAAAATAACAATACAACTATAAAACTATAAAAATTCATGGACTTATATAGTCCATGAAACCCTGCTTTCCCTCAAAGTTGTTGTGGTTCAAGGAGGTTGATTTCCTCCTTGTCTGCATTGTAAAGCTCTATGAATGGCTTGAGACGATGGCCATTGACTTTGAAGGTTTGATTGCCTTTAGGATTGAATACTTCCACCACTCCATTGTGATGCACTTCATGAATTATGAAAGGACCCGTCCACCTTGATTTCAATTTTCCCGAAAAAAGATGAAGTTTAAAGTCATAAAGCAAGACTCTTTGTCCCTTGGTAAAATTCTTCTGATTTACCAACTGATCATGCCATTTCTTCAACCTCTCTTTTGTAATTTTTGAATTGAGGTAAGCATCATTCCTCATTTCCTCCAATTCATTCAAATCCAAACATCTCTTTAACCCGGCTCTTGTCAAATCCATGTTGAGCTGCTTGATTGCCCACCATGCTTTATATTCAATCTCCACTAGGAGATGGCATGCTTTTCCATAAACAAGGCGATAAGAAGACATTCCGAGAATGGTCTTATAAGCGGTCCTATAAGCCCATAATGAATCCAGGAGCTTAATAGACCAATCCTTCCTATTCACATTCACCACCTTCATCAGTATATTCTTGATTTCCCAGTTGGCTAACTCAACTTGGCCACTTGTTTGAGGGTGATAAGGTGTAGCTACCTTGTGCTTAACCCCATATTTGGCTAGAAGAGTCTCAAAAGGCTTGTTGCAAAAGTGGGTTCCTCCATCACTGATAATGGCCTTAGGTACTCTAAATCTTGAAAAGATGTTCTCCTTGAGAAATTTGAGAACCACCTTATGATCATTGCTCCTACATGGGATTGCTTCTACCCACTTAGAGACATAATCCACTCCCACCAAAATGTAGGAGTGTCCAAATGACATTGGAAATGGTCCCATGAAGTCTATCCCCCAAACATCAATGACATCCACTATCAAGATGGGGTTCAAGGGCATCATATTCCGGCGTGTTAGCTTCCCTAGCCTTTGACACCGATCACATCCCTTGCACATAGAGTGGGCATCCTTGAAAAGAGAGGGCCACCAAAAACCTGATTGGACCACTCTCATGACTGTTTTCTGGGAAGCAAAATGACCTCCACATGCACTATCATGACAATGGGATAGAATCCCTGATTGCTCTTGTTCAGAAACACATTTCCTTATGATTTAATCAGCACAATATTTGAAGAGAAAAGGGTCCTCCCAATAATAGGCATGGATCTTAGCAAAGAAATGCTTCTTGTCTTGGGCACTCCACTCACTTGGAACTTCTCCAGTAACCAAGTAATTTGCAATATGAGAATACCATGGAGCTACCTCTATTGACATGAGAGACTCCTCAGGGAAGTCATCATTGATAGGTAGACTATGTGAGTCATGTGCTATCACAAGTCTTGACAAGTGGTCAGCTACCACATTTTCAACTCCCTTTTTATCCCGGATTTGGAGATTGAATTCTTGAAGCAAAAGGATCCATCTTATCAATCTTTCCTTGGCATCTTGCTTGGTTAGCAAGTACTTCAAAGCAGAATGGTCAGTGAACACCACTATAAAGGACCCTACCAAATAGGCACGAAACTTATCCAAGGCAAAAACTACTGCCAACAACTCCTTCTCAGTAGTTGTGTAGTTCCTTTGAGCCTCATTCAAGGTTTTGCTTGCATAATAAATCACATAGGGCTTTCCATATTCTCTTTGCCCCAAAACAACCCCTATAGCAAGATCACTTGCATCACACATTACCTCAAAAGGTAATTTCCAATTTGGGGCTCTCACTATTGGTGCAGTTGTGAGGAATTGCTTCAGTTCCTCAAAACTCTTCTGACATTTCTCATCCCACTCAAACTTGGCATCCTTTACCAAGAGTTCACAAAGAAGTTTTGAGATTTTTGAAAAATCCTTAATGAACCTCCTATAGAACCCGGCATGTCCTAGGAATTGCCTAATTCCTTTAACATTTGTGGGAGGTGGCAACTTAACAATTAGCTCCACCTTTGCCTTATCTACCTCAATGCCATTCTTGGAGATTATACGTCCTAAGACAATTCCTTGTTATACCATAAAATGGCACTTCTCCCAATTTAGCACTAGGTCTTTCTCAATACATCTTTGGAGAACAGCTTCTAAATGCAACAAACACTCCTCATAAGAATCTCCATATACAGTGATGTCATCCATGAAGACTTCCATGATGCGCTCCACCATATCACTGAAGATGCTTAGCATACATCTTTGGAAAGTTGCAGGTGCATTACATAGACTAAAGGGCATCCTCCTATAGGCAAAAGTACCAAATGGGCAAGTGAAGGTTGTCTTTTCTTGATCTTCCAAATCAATCTCTATTTGGAAGTACCCTGAGTAACCATCCAAAAAATAGTAGAAAGGATGCCTTGAGACTCTCTCAAGGACTTGGTCCATGAAAGGCAATGGGAAATGGTCCTTCCTAGTCACTGAATTCAACCTTCTATAGTCTATACACACCCTCCATCCTGAGGTAAGACGTGTAGAGACTTCCTCCCCTTTTTCATTCTGGATCATAGCAATTCCAGATTTCTTTGGGACTACTTGGATTGGGCTCACCCACAAGCTATCTGAAATGGGATATATGATCCCTGCTTGAAGTAGCTTCAGAACTTCACCCCTTACCACCTCTTGCATGTGAGGATTCAACCTCCTCTGGGGCTGCCTCATTGGTTTTGCATCTTCCTCCATGTAGATATGGTGGGTGCATACCAAAGGGCTAATCCCTTTCAGATCAAAAATTTTCCATCCAATGGCTTTTTTGCATTTTCTGAGGACTCCCAAAATACTATCCTCTTGATCACTTGTGAGAGTTGAAGAAATCACCACTGGACATTTCTCATCTTCCTCCAAATATGCATACTTCAAATCAACAGGAAATGGCTTCAAAACAAGCTTTGGAGGGTCCTCTGTAGCTACTCCTTGTGAGTCCTCCTTATTGAACAGTGGTAAGATCTCTTCCCGTCTCCTCCAAGGAGACATGATGGCTAGCACATCAGAGGGTTCAGGTAACCCTTCTTCAAGCACTCCAAGGCTTTCATTCAAGCTCTCTTCTAAATTCTTGTCACAATGCTCTTCAACCAAAGTGTTGATCAAGCATATCTCCTCCAATCCTTCCTCCTCTTCTGGGTAAAGATGCCTCTTGCATAGGTGGAATATGTTTAATTCTAAGGTCATGTTTCCAAATGTGAGCTGCATCACCCCATTCCTACAATTGATGACAACATTGGAGGTAGCTAGGAAAGGTCTCTCAAGGATGATTGGCACATAATTTGCTTCCTTAACAGTGGGATCAGTATCAAGCACAACAAAATCCATGGGATAGTAGAATTTGTCCACTTGAACTAGAACATCCTCTATCACCCCCCTTGGGATTTTGACTGACCTATCAGCTAAGGAGAGAGTTATGGTTGTGGGCTTCAATCCTCCAAGTCCCAGTTGCTTATACACAGAGTATGGGAGCAAATTCACACTTGCCCCCAAGTCTAGTAAAGCCTTCTCCACATGTGTCCCTCCAATGTTGACTGAAATGGTGGGACATCCCGGATCTTTGTACTTAACTGGAGACTTACACTGAATGATGGCACTTACTTGCTCAGTGAGGAATGCCTTTTTTGTCACATTTAACCCTCTCTTGACCGTGCACAAGTCCTTTAAAATTTTTGCATATGTGGGGACTTGCTTGATCATATCAAGTAAGGGTATATTCACCTTCACTTGTCTCAAAACTTCAAGAATTTCTGATGAATTCTTGATTTCCTTCTTTCCATGTAAAGCTTGAGGAAAAGGGGGAGGCATATGTTTCTTCATCATATCCTCTTTAATCACTATCCTTGGCTCTTCTTCAATGCTTGATTTAGATGCATTTTTCTTCCCACTCTTCTCATCTTGGTTATTGCTCTCTTTAACCAAGGTTCTCCTTGACATGAGTTCTTCATCTTGCCTCACCTTAGGCAAGGGTTGATCGACCTCCTTCCCACTCCTCAAGGTGATCACAACTTTGACCTCCCTCAAATTTGAAGGCTCCCCATCTTGGGTTTCAACTTCATGAACACCCTTTGGATTTTGGCTTGGTTGAGAAGGAAACTTTCCTTTCTCATTCACTGTGTTGAGGTTGGTAAGCCTAGAGATGGAATATTGAATATTATCTATCTTCTGAGATAGATCATTTTGCATCCCATCCATTCTCTTAATTTAATAACTCTCAACATTTTCAATCTTTTGGTGCAATTGGGAGTTGATTGCTTTTTGTTCACCCACAAAGTCACCCATGACTTTACTTAGGTTCACAATGGCTTGCTCCACTGAAGAGGTTTGTTGAGGTGCTTGGGTTTGGGCTTGTGGTTGGTATGGAGGTGGCCTTGGTTTCCAAGAAAAATTTGGATGGTTTCTCCAGCTTGAATTATAGGTATTTCCATAAGGTGCATTGTTGTTGGGCCTAAATTGTCCCACAACATTGGCTTGATCACCTAACATCTCCCTCACAGCTGGGATGGTTGGGCACTCATCTACCACATGATCACATGATTGGAAAATGGTGCATGGCATGACATGGGCTTGTGTCTCGCAAATGGCTTGGACTTCATGCATTTTTTTCAACTCAAGTTCTTCCAACCTCCTTGCCATTCTTGCCACCTTGGCTTTCATGTCCATGTCTTCACTTAACATGTATATTCCACCCTTTGGATTTACAGGAGCTTTGATCCTTCCCATTTCTCTTGAGTTAGGCTCATCCCATCCTTTTGATACCTCAGACACATAACTTAAAAAGTCCATGGCTTCTTCCGGATTCTTACTCATAAAATCTCCCCTACACATGGTTTCAAGAATTTGCTTCATGGAGGAAGACATCCCATCATAAAAATAGCTCACCAAGAGCCATGTATCAAAGCCATGATAAGGACAAGCATTGATGGCCTCCATATACCTTTCCCAACATTCATAGCACTTCTCATTTTCTTTGGAAGAAAAGTTTGAGATTTGTCTCTTCAACCCATTGCTCCTATGGGTGGGGAAAAATTTCTTCAAAAATTCGGCCTAAAGATCAACCCAATTCCTTATGCTCCTTGGCCTTAAAGAGTTAAGCCATATTTTTTCCTTGTCCTTCAAAGTAAAAGGGAATAGCTTGAGTCTCATCAAGTCTATTGAAGCTCCTCCCTCTCTAAAAGTATTGCATACCTCCTCAAACTCCTTGATGTGGGCATTTGGGTTCTCACTCTCCATTCCATGGAAATTTGGTAGGAGGGGCACAATATGGGGCCTTATAATCAGCTGCTCAAGAGGAGGCATGATACATGAGGGTGCACTCATCCTTGGTGGGTGCATTCTATCCCTCATGGATAGATATGCATTTGGATTACCCCCTTGACCGTGTTGAGAATTCTGATCCTCTTGTGGAGGGTCCATGATGTTTACACAGATATCCAACTCCGTGTCTTGAGGATTCTCTATCCTTACTAGCCTTCCCTCTTGGTCCCGAATCCAATAGGGTATGCACAAGTTACAACTTACCTGAAAACAAAACAAAAACAACAAAAAACAAAAGAAAGCTAGAAGAAAGTTAAGCTTAGAAAGAAAATGAAAGTAAACTTAACAAAGGAAATTCTACAATTAAAGGAGAGTAAATGAAGTTAGTGAAAAAGGAATTCACCAAACTTGTGATGGAAATCACAAATGTTCTCATAAGATCATATCACTGCAAAGTGGCACCATCCCCGACAACGACGCCATTTGATTCATACCCAGTTGAGTATTTTAATCACAATTCATAAAGAGTAGGCATTATGAAAATTTGAGTATCAAAATAATTTCCAATTCCAAAGGACCAACTCTTAATCTTCCATAAAAATCTATGTGTTATTTATTAGTTTCCGGATATAGTATGTCAAACTAATCTCTCCTCTCAACCTAGATCTTTTTCAAAGCTTAGCAAGCTGATCAACCTCCAATAGGCTAAGAACGCACCTCTTGGTTCACAATTTTTTTATTGTAGGAGTACAAGACTTAAAGGTATTCTTTTCTAAATTGTCCATGTAACGGGGGTCCATCGATGACTCCCAACCAATTAAGGTTTAAGGCATCAAGCTTTAAGGATCTTTCAACCACTAACTCCTCGGATTTTACCCCGGACTTTTGAGAATGAATTTTAATACCCAAGCACCTATAG
Organism: Vitis amurensis; assembly: GCA_037355405.1. Lineage (NCBI taxonomy): Eukaryota > Viridiplantae > Streptophyta > Magnoliopsida > Vitales > Vitaceae > Vitis > Vitis amurensis. Next base: position 17,360 of record JBAPGN010003023.1, on the reverse strand, counting down.
TATGTTAAACTCCACCTATCCACCCTTGTAACGAGCATTGAGGTCGGTGACTCCCAACCAATTAAGGCTTAGGGCACCAGGTTTTAAAGATTTTCACCATATACCCCTTAGACCTTGCTCGGGTTTCAAGGCAAGTAAACATTTTTCTTTATTTCTTTATTTTTTCAAAGACTCATTGGCCTTTTACAAGGTGTCCCAACACTATTAAATGAGGTCAAAAGTACCAAGTCTAAAATTTTCCTAAGTCAAGAGGGGAAATAGTTTTTCATCTTATGATCGGAACCTATTGTGCACAGTGTGTGAATAGCTTAAAGTGGAAGAACTGAGGTTGAATTCAATAGAAGTTTCAACAATTCATCAACTTTAGTAAGCATAAAACAAACTCTAAGTCAAGTAAAAAGATAAAAATTCAATTTCTCCCTTTTCATTTTGAAAATTTTTCCTTAATAACCATGGAGAGTAGAATAAAAAACTTAAATTTTTTTTTAAAATTAAGCAAAAATCAACTAAATTACCAAAATAACTTAGCATTAATAACAAAACTTACTTCTTTAACTCTCCCCCCAACCAAGCTGAACATTGTCCTCAATGTGACAAAAGCGATTGAAAAATAGGGAGGAAGTGGTACCTCCTGAGTGACATGGAGTCTGAGTCGTATAGGAAAAACCACATGTTTCAAAAAAAATAGAAGAGTTAGTGAGTAGAGGAAATAGAAAAATGTCAAGTTTTAATCAAGAATTGATGTCTATATATGATGCATCATCAGTAATACATCCAATCCCAGAATATAAGACATCAAAACATGGAATTATGTATACTAATATAATATGTAAAGACAAAAAGTAAAGAGATGATCAAATAATGGTAAGGTCCTGTGGAGCTGATGCATCTGTGGTGGCCTTCTGAGTGGGTTGGATCAGGACTTTGGCATCTGTTCTGGTATTCTCCTTGGATGGCATAGTCTCCTCAACTGGAGCTCTCAGTTGGAGCTATGGGCTTTGATGGTTTAAGGAGGTCAGAAATGGAGTGAGAGGCTTCATGTGTGTGATCCCAGGGTGCGCGGGGCTCTCTAACTGCTCTGGGGAGCTGAGGCATAGCCTCCTCGGGTCTTAGGCATAATGGAGCAAAGAAATGAGGCTCAGAGGCTTGGGATTGGGGAGGGTAGGGATGAAGAAGCTCAAAAATTCGCATAAGGGAAGGGTGGTGCGAAAATTTCACACAAGGGGATGTGTTGTGCGAATTTCGCACAAGGCACTATTCACCCGCCCAAACGCGAAATTGGATTCTTTCAAATGGCCATAATTTCTTTGTTTCAAATCCAAATCGCACACCGTTTGAAGCACTGGACTCCTGAATTCCTAAGCTTAAAAACAACGTATGGTATACATAATTTGAGCTCCATAAAGTGCTCCAAAAAACGTGTCCAATAGTAGCAAAATGGGTGCGGTTGCAACATTTCCGTTCAGCTTTGCATAGTCATCTTCAAACGGCCATAACTTCTTCGTTTCAACTCCAAATCGAGCACCGTTTGAAGCTATGGACTCCTGACTTCCCAAGATTTGAAACGAGATATAGTATGCATGAAATGAACTTCAGAAAGTGATCGAAATGTGCCCAACAGTTTCCAAAATGGAGTGGTGCGAATTTCGCACAATGTTCGCATTCCTGTGATTTTCGCACTAAGATTTTGGGTAGGGACCGAGAGCATGCTTTTTGGAAAATGATCACAAAAGAGAATTCGCACAAGGGGATGTTTTGTGCAAAAATTTCGCACAAGGGGAATGGGTGGTGCGAATTTTGCTGTGTCTTGGCTTTTCTCCCCTGTTTTCCCTTGTTTTTGGCTTCCCCTGTGTTGATCATCAAAAAACCCAAGTTAAATCAAACAAAAATAAAATTAAAGCAAGAAATCAAAATAAAAAAAAATTTAAAGAAAATTCCGGATTTCTCCTCGCATTGGGGATTTAACCTATAGTTATTTCCCGAACCGGTATAGGTTTAACAATGAAGATTTAATCCATAAAAAGTCAATAGAAATGGTAGTCAAGGTCCATTAATGGCTTTAGACACTATGGGTCTTCACCTTGAGCAACTTTCCAATGGCTCGTACATGATAACTAATGGACTGATATGGATTTAGCAATAAGCATCCACAGAGACCTGAAGCTTACCATGTATTGACCATTCAAAGTGATTCTAAGGGATTTAAAGCAAAACTTTAAATTTAAAAGCCATTTATGAACTCCAACTACCTATATTTAATGCACGAGAGTTTTCCACTTCAGCATCTGGACTTTTCACCTAGCTTCCTTCACTCCAAGAAACCAAAGGTTTAGCCTCTCATCCTCTGGGAAAACATCCTCAGAGGATGTTTGGCTAGCAAGAAAATGAAAATGAAAGAGAAGGAAAAACAGAGCAAGGCTCTGTATATATATATATATATATATTTATATATCTGCATATATCTATTACAACGGATGCAAGGGAATATATATAGAGAAGTTTTTCCAACCTTCCTAGCTAAGAAATCTTATGATTGGTGGATTACAAGGAGAAGAATGGAAATTTATACAAAAATATCTAAAAGAAAAGATCTCGCGTGGAGTCAACAAAACAGAGGAGAATTCGCACCACGCATGGGCTGTGCGAATTTGGAAGGTGTTGTGCGAATTTCGCACAAGCTCGCACAAGCTGAAGGTGTTGTGTGAATTTCAAGGTGTTGTGCGAATTTTGCACAAGCCTAGAGCAGTTGTCTTCTGAAGGCCATATCTTCCTCATTTTAGCTCCAAATCATACACAGTTTGAAGCGTTGGATTCTTGACTTCCTGAGCTTTGAAATGGCATATAGTATGTAGAAAATGAACTTCAGAAAGTGCTCCAAAAGTGTGAAAGAAGACTGCAGCTGCTGTCCTCTATTTTCTTCACTTTGCTTGTTTTTCCTCTTTGCTTCTCTCCTTTACTTGGCTTGTCTTAATGATCCAAAAAGCTGTCAAAACACTAAAACTAGCCACAAATATGATTAGAAGTCATTGCTAGGTCCTTAACATGCCAATTGGAATAAAGATGGAGAACTACTACACAAAAAGTGTTTAAAACATAATGAATTAAAGGCGCAAAATAGCACTTTTTGGGTAGTAATCAGTCATATCACTGCAAAGTGGCACCATCCCCGACAACGGCGCCATTTGATTCATGCCCAATTGAGTATTTTAATAAAAAATATTTATAAATCCTATGACCTTATACTGGCGTAGCAAAGCTACTATAGTATAGCAGCTCTAGGGTCGAACTCAAGGATGGGTTTTCACTCTACTAGTGATAGACTCAAGATTAGAAATTGAGTCTGATGATTTCCTTTGTCAAAAACTTAAAGTTTAAAAGAAAATAAATTTTTTTTTGAAAGTGGTGTTTGGAACTAAACTAATATAGAACTAGGTAGAAATGAAAGAAAAAAAAGTCTCCCGGAGCTAGAGGTTGCTAGGATCAAGTTCAGAATGCAAAGTGGGAAATTCCGGATTTTTCTTCTCGTATTGGGGACAACAACATAAAGGATGGTTGTTTCCCGAACTGGTATAGGTTTAACAATGAAGATTTAATCCATAAAAAGTCAATAGAAATGGTAGTCAAGTTCCATTAATGGCTGTAGACACTATGGGTCTTCACCTTGAGCCACTTTCCAATGGCTCGTACATGATAACTAATGGTCTGATGTGGATCTAGCAAAAAGTATCCACAGAAACCTAAAGCTTACCATGTATTGGCCATTCAAAGTGATTCTAAGGGATTTAAAGCAAATCTTTAGATTTAAAAGCCATTTACGAACTCCAACTACCTGTATTTAATGCACGAGAGTTTTCCACTTTAGCATCTGGACTTTTCACCTAGCTTCCTTCACTCCAAGAAACCAAAATTTTAACCTCTCATCCTCTGGGAAAACATCCTCAGAGGTTGTTTGGCTTCCAAGAAAAAGAAAATATTAGAGAGAAAAAGAAAGCAAAAGAGATCTCTGTATTTCACTAAATGTAAACTATACATAAGTTGGTCTCCTGGAAAAAACTCCCCGACAGCGCTTTTTTAGTGTTTACAAGAGAGTTTATATAGGAAGGTAATTTACCCTTCCTTGGATACTTCCTAGCTAAGGAATTACATGAGTGGCTGAATACAAGGAGAAAATGGAAATTTAGACACAAAAATATCAGAAGAAAAAGAGTCGGCACAAATATCCCAGTTTCGCACATTGCATGGTTGATTACTACCAAAAAGTGCTATTTTGTAGACCTAATTATAATGGTTTTAAGCACCTTTGAGTAGTAATCATATTCATTTAACCCAATTAATTCATTAAGGTCCTTAGTAATTGGTTTTAACCATTTTGTGGCAAGTTTACATGTTTTTATCAGCTTATGAATCGATTCAAGCATGCCAAATGATGGAGGAGCTACTTGGACAAGTTAAAGCAAGGATTTTGGACGTTTATAGGCTTGAATTTCAAGTGGAAACACGAGCACAAGCAATGGAGAAGAGGAAAACAGAGTGAAGAAGCAAAGAGGACAGCAGCTACAGTTTTCTTTCGCACTTTTGGAGCACTTCCCGAAGTCCATTTTTTACATGCTATATACCATTTCAAAGCTCTGGAAGTTAAGAATCCAACGCTTCAAACCGTGTATGATTTGGAGCTGAAATGAGGAAGATATGGCCTTCAGAAGCCAACTGCTCCAGGTTGTGCGAAAATTTCGCACGACACAAGGTGTTATGCGAAATTCGCATAACACCTTCAAAATTCGCACAACCCATACGTGTTGCAAATTTTGCTCTGTTTTTTGCCGACTCCACTTTAGATATTTTCCTTTGTATTTTGTGATGTAATTTCCTTTCTTATCCTTGTAACTAACCAATCACAAGCTTTTGTTTTTGTAAAGACTATATAAGGGGTGGAAATCACCTCTTGGAATATATAGAATAGATATTACGTTTTACACTTATAAATATTTACAGAGCTCTCCCGTTTCTATTTTCTTAGTAGCCAAACAACCTCTAAGGGCTTTTCCTCAGAGGATGATTGGCTAAAACTTTTAGTTTCTCAAAGTATGGATGTTATGTGATGGCTTGGAGCAATCCCATGGAAATTTCTCACACCCGGAAGGTAAGGTAGACGTTTTTCATTAAAGGTTCATTAATGCAAAGTTTGGTTTTTTATTTCCTTTGGACAACTTCCAACGGCCAATACTTGATAAGCTTTTGGATTTCTATCCATTAGTTATCTCCTACGAGCTATTGGAAGGTGAGGTTTTCAATTCCAAGTTTTGCATTAATCCATTAGAACCAATTTCAATGGCCATTGAAAGGTGAGTTTATCACCTAGAATGACTTTGAGTTGCCAATATTTGGTAAGCTTTTGGCTTTAGACCATTAGTTATCTCTTACGAGCCATTCAAAGGAAGTCTAAGGTGAATAACCATTGATGAAATTCACTACCATCTGTTTTGTCATTTTAAAGGATTAAAACTTGATTTGCTAAATCCATACCGGTTCGGGAAGCAAGCATCACCATAGTTGCAACCCCAACGCGAGGAGCCTATCCTGAGATTTCCAATTTGCATAAGAGCCAGAGCATAGCTATCCTATCTTTGAGAAACTTGTTTTTACACCCTTTCATTTTAGTCTTTAATGTTAGCTTAGATTAGTTTAAATCTTTCCAAAACATTTACATCTTCTTTTAAAGCTAACATCCATAAGAAAATCACCTATTTTCCTAATTTGAATATCACTTGTGTTTGCGAAAACCCTTCCCAGTGAACGATCTTAGAACCACTATGCTATAGTAGCTTGGCTACTTTAGTAATAGTATTCAAGGTATAAATTTTGTTGATACGCCTTTAAAGCTAAGCTACCATGAGTCGAATCAATGGTGATTTGCGAAAATTTCGCAAGTTGATTTCGCAACTTAGAATCCAATTTCGCACGTTGAGATCCAAGTTCACAAGTTTCAAAATCAACTTCGAATGCTGGGCTTCACCGTGACTACACAGCTGCCATCCACTTTAAATTTCGCACGTTGAAGTTTCAATTTCGCAAGGTGCGAAATTGTCCCTCAGCTTGGTGCAGTTGTCTTCCGAAGGCCATATCTCCTTCATTTCAGCTCCAAATCGTACACGGTTTGAAGCGTTGGATTCTTGACTTCCTGAGCTTTGAAATGGTATACAGCATGTAGAAAATGGACTTCGTGAAGTGCTCCAAAAGTGCGAAGGAAGACCACAGCTGCTGTCCTCTATTTTCCTTACGCTGTTTTCCTCTCTCCATTGCTCTTTCCTTGCATACTTTGAATGACTTTGGAAAAGGGCTACGGAGCTCCAAAGCTTGGTTCTTCATGAATTTGAGCTTCCAAAAGCTTTTCCATGAACAATATACAGCTCTCCCTCATTCTTGGATTGCTTTGGTGTAGCTAAAAGCTATCAAAAACACCAAAACTTAACACAATTTGATTAGAAACGAATGCAAGGGTCCCTAACATGCCAATTGAGTTAAAAGGTAATAATTAATACTCAAGGGTGTTTAAAAGAGCTAATTACAAGCTACAAAATAACATATTTTGAGTAGTAATCATGGGTTATCAAAGAATTTTTTTTTGTCTAGTGTTTCATTAGTAGCTTGAAAAAGGAAATTAAAAATCAAGTCACCATGTTTCAACCAATCACACTAGCCCAAACCATCGAGTTAGTCTTGTTGCAGAAATGAATAATGGAGGTAATTCTCAAGGCATTCAAGGACTCTAACAAAAGTGGGGAGAGTACAATGAACTTTACAAGAATCATAATAACAAATTACCACCCCTTAAGAAGATTTTAGCCATAGAAGTGTAAGAGATGAAAAAAAAAAAATTTGTTATTATTGTGATGAGAAGTATGATTCTGGCTATAAATATAAAATGAGACCAAATTTTCTATTAAATGGTCATAAAAGTGAAGGGAACACAACATCTAAAGCTAAAAATGATATCAAGAGGATGATATTGTGGTTTTAATCAATGCAATATTTAGTTCACCATCTCATCAAACCATGAGAATCTATGACAACATTAAAAAGGAGGTCGTCACCGTACTAATTGATTTAGAAAGCACCCATAACTTCCTTGATCTTGTAGTGGCCAAAAGAACAAGCTGCTCAATACAAACTACCAACCCTATGAAGGTGGTAGTAACCTATGGAACTAGAATTTCTAGTGATGCAATTTGTAGGCAATGTTAGGATAGAACCCTTAAAAGCATGACATAATGTAATAAATTTGGAATTCATTGTTTATTTAATGATGTTCCAGTTTCACTTTTATCTATCCTTATTCCATGTATTATACTTTATAAGCATTTTTTCTACATCTTTTGCATTGTATGTGACTTAGGTACATTAGGAGTTGTACAGAAGATCTAAGTCATGAGTTCTTTGCAAATAGATGACTTATTCACAACCAATTCATGGGTCTAGGAAACCCATTAGAGGTTGTAGTGCACCACTTCCTAATTGGAGGGATGGTTGGTCTTGGCTATTGGGATGGGTTTCCTATGATGAGTGCACTAGTATGTATGAATGCACATTGGACAGGACCAATGGTGAGTTATGAATTAAGGCTATCAAGTAGTCATGATTTCACCAAGTTGCTTCATTATGTTGTTTCTCAACCTTGAGAGAATATTAAGTTTGTGTTGAAGTTAGTAGTGGCTTTGACCTATGGGTGTGATAGTAAGATGATCATATATTCCTTATAGATTTGATCACTATTGATGGATGTTGGTAGCAATAAGTATTCTCAATAGAGGCACCATGATATCTCTTAGGATTAAGATAGTGTGTCCCTTTCGGTGATCCTAAGAAGGTGTGTTCATGGAAACTGTGGCCATAGTAGTTCCTTAGGTGGAACTTGGCATAAGCTCTTTGAGAGCTAAGATATTATGATTTAACACACAATAAGAGGATTTGTAACTCAAGAATGGCAGAGGTAGTATTAAAAGACTGATAGCTTTCACCTTGTTAGACTATAGGCACTAATTCATGGGAGGACTGAACACAATGGATACTAGGTCACGGACCCAAGCACTTGGTGTATCATTGCTATTTACATAGGATATTGGATTTCATTTGGTTCTCTGTAGTGGGATGTTAAATCAAATTTGGAATTGGATTATGAGGGAACCAATATTCTTATGGGTCCTAGTGTCCTCGCTTTAAGCTTATATACCTTGTTGGCACTGATTATGAGGGTCAGATTGGCTTTAGGTTCACTTTTATACATAAGGACATTTTGGTAATCATGCAAGATTGCACAAAGGTAAGTGAACAAGGTTTTTGGATTGGGTTAATTGATTAATTAGGAGGCACTATTTGGTTAACTAATCAATTAGGACCCATTTTAGGCTAGATTAAGTGACCTAATCCCTTAGTGGACTCAAGTCACTTAAGCCTAGTAGGAAACCCTACAAATACCCCTTTAGGGGTTAGGGTTCCTATTGCTTTTTCTAGAGATCCATCTTCCATCCTTAGAGAGAGAGAGATTAATAACCTCTAGTCTTCCTTCTATTCCGACCGGAAGTGTGTCAATATCAAGTTTTGACTCATCAAGCAGAAGACTTTGGGTTTAAGAGACTTCTAAGATTTTGTTCTTCATCTTCACCATGTGGATTTGATTTAGGAACATCCGAATCTAAGGTATGGATTTTGTTAACACTTTCTAAATCCATTTAAAGTTTACAAATGTTATTTTTCCTTTGTACATAGGATTTAGAAAAAGCCTAGGATAGTTATGCATGTTCCTAACCTGATCCGAGCTTAGGAAATGGAGAGATCCGAGTTTTCCCATTAGGCAATTGACATGAAACATGTAAGAGAAGAAATTTTAGACATATTTAAGGCTCATACCTTTGAGTGGGTGCGATATGGTATTGGGAATTCAATGGCTAGCTGAATTGGGACTCATATTGTGGGATTTCAAGAATTTAAAAATGGAATTTATTATTGATGGGAGGAAATTCATGTTGAAAGGTGCAACTATAGGTTCCAAGAATTTAGTTTCAACAAATCAAATTCAAAAGGATTTAAGGCATATGTATCAAGCATCTACCATTCAAATTTTCACTATACAAAGGAATAAGGAAAATAAAGTTGAAAAGGAACAACATGGCAATTGTCCAACTCATTTCCAAGAGATGAACATGGAAAGATGCTTACAAGATTCAATAAAAGTTTCCATAGTTTCAACCTTGAGGACAAGGCTTCTTTTGATGGGGAAGGGAATGTTACAACCCTAAATAAAGGATCCCTAGGATCCCTTAATCTTTAGTTTCTATTTCTATTTGGTTTCTATTTGATTTGGGAATAAAGTATCCCTAAGATCCCTCAATCTTTAGTTTCTATTTCTATTTAGTTTCCTATATAAAATAAGGAAAGTGTAATGGAGAAAAACATGAAAAAAATAATTTGAAAAAGAAAAATTTGTTCTCTCAATTTTTCATCTTTTCCTCATATCATAAAATTCTAAATGTGGATTTTCTCCTTTTGAAGCTCTATATGATACGAAATCAATTCTCTTTTACTCCAATTCCAAGTATGTATTTACCGAAATGGGTATGCTTTGACTCTCAATGAACACATTTTCTCAATTTTTCTTCATAGCTGAGTGGAAATAACATAAGGCAGTTAGACTTGCTTTGAGATTAATTGTGGTTTTGACAAGCATTTCATCTATAATTCATTTATACAAAATTTTGTTTCAAAGTTCAAATAATCATTTGAATTTTACATTTAAATTTTATTTTTAAATTTAAGACTTAATTATTTTGTAATTAGAGTACTTGTCATAAAATTGAAGCTCATATATATATATATATATATATATATATAAATGTTTCTACTTTCATACCTGTCATAAAATTGGAGCCTACTTGTAGACCCTCAATTTTGTCCCTTTAGCATATGACTTTAAGTTCGTTTTCAGTGCTTCAAAATAATTCCTTGGTGGCCCATTACTACTCGTATAACTTACCCTTTTCTGAGCCACCTCGGAGACTTTGGTTGAGGGATTATCTGACCCCTTATTGTGACTCTTGGCAGCCCTAATTTAGACTTAGGCTTTTTTTCGTTCATTTTTTAGAATAGCTTTTAGGTACACTTGGCCCATTAGGCACCGCTCTAGGCCCATTTAGACACACTTAGCCCAGTAAGCACTTTTAGACTCACTTTTTGTGTGACTTGCATGGCCCGCATAGGATTGACTATTTTATTCAATTATTTTGTTTTACTTTATTTATTTTTATTTTATTTTAATCTTTGATAGGTTGCAAGATTGCTACATCTTTTTGTTTTTATTCTCTCTATTTTCATTTTTTATTGTTTGATAAGAGAATAGGGGCTTCTATTCAACTCTCACTAAGGTATGTGCACTTAAAAAGGTAAGAGAAATATTTTGTGAGGAAAAAGGAATTAATGCGGCTGCATACATATGGAAAGAGAAGATCATGCATGAGAAGAGATGAGCATTCTGATTTTTGAAAAGGGAAGGGAAATAGAAGAAAGGAAAGTGGATTCACTGGAGCAGATTGAGTTTGAGAGGCTGATACCAATATAAGTCAAAAAGAAAAAGAAAGAACTGGAGGACGCATTGCAGAAAGGAGTATTTGATGCGACTCATGGTAGCTTAGCTTTAAAGGCGTATCAACAAAATTTATACCTTAAATACTATTACTAAAGTAGCCAAGCTACTATAGCATAGTGGTTCTAGGATCGTTCACTGGGAAGGGTTTTCGCAAACACTAGTGATATTCAAATTAGGAAAATAGGTGATTTTCTTATGGATGTTAGCTTTAAAAGAAGATGTAAATGTTTTAGAAAGATTTAAACTAATCTAAGCTAACATTAAAGACTAAAATAAAAGGGTGTAAAAACAAGTTTCTCAAAGATAGGATAGCTATGCTCTGACTCTTATGCAAATTGGAAATCTCAGGATAGGCTCCTCGCGTTGGGGTTGCAACTATGGTGATGCTTGCTTCCCGAACCGGTATGGATTTAGCAAATCAAGTTTTAATCCTTTAAAATGACAAAACAGATGGTAGTGAATTTCATCAATGGTTATTCACCTTAGACTTCCTTTGAATGGCTCGTAAAAGATAACTAATGGTCTAAAGCCAAAAGCTTACCAAATATTGGCAACTCAAAGTCATTCCAAGTGATAAACTCACCTTTCAATGGCCATTGAAATTGGTTCTAACGGATTAATGCAAAACTTGGAATTGAAAACCTCACCTTCCAATAGCTCGTAGGAGATAACTAATGGATAGAAATCCAAAAGCTTATCAAGTATTGTCCGTTGGAAGTTGTCCAAAGGAAATAAAAACCAAACTTTACATTAATGAACCATTAATGAAAAACGACTACCTTACCTTCCAGGTGCGAGAAATTTCCATGGGATTGCATCCAAGCCATCACATAACATCCATACTTTGAGAAACTAAAAGTTTTAGCCAATCATCCTCTGAGGAAAAGTCCTCATAGGCTGTTTGGCTACTAAGAAAATAAAAATAGGGAAGAACAGGAGAAGGGAGAAAAACAGAGCTTTATATATTTCTAAGTTAATGTACAGAGGATCGATCACCCTATATCCAATCCAATCTATCTTTTGGAGGCATTTTGCACCTCTATATATAGCAAAATTACAAGATAAAGCCTTATGTCGGCTGAATACAAGGTTACAAAAGGAATTTACACGAGAAAATATCAAGCTAAAAATATATAGGAAGTCCGTGGTGCGTGCGTGGAGAAATAGAGGATTTCAAAGGCATTTCGCAAGGTGCCTAAATCCACCTTGCGAAATTTCGCAAGGTGAAATTCACCTTGCGAAATGGTGTTCCCATGGCCTGATGCAGTTGTCTTCCAAAGGCCATATCTTCCTCATTTCAGCTCCAAATCATACACTGTTTAAAGCGTTGGATTCTTAACTTCCTGAGCTTTGAAATGGTATATAGCATGTAGAAAATGGACTTCAGAAAGTGCTCCAAAAGTGCGAAAGAAGACTGCAGCTGCTGTCCTCTGTTTTCCTCTTCTCCATTGTTCTTTCCTTGGAAAATGGTGTTCCCATGGCTTGTGCTCGTGTTTCCACTTGAAATTCAAGCCTGTAAACGTCCAAAATCCTTGCTTAACTCGACCAAGTAGCTCCTCCAACAATTGGCATGCTTGAATTGGTTCATAAGCTGATAAAAACATGTAAACTTGCCACAAAATGGTTAAAACCAATTACTAAGGACCTTAATGAATTAATTGGGTTAAATGAATATGATTACTACTCAAAGGTGCTTAAAACCATTATTATTAGGTCTACAAAATAGCACTTTTTGGTAGTAATCACACCCCCAACCGACTCATTGCTAGTCCCTTAGCAATGGAGGAGATAAAAACTAAGTAAACTATAATAATATACATAAAAGGGATCATGCAAATCACTCCAAAAAATGATATGAGTGGCATGATGGACATCCATGGATCAATAAAGATGTGAAACTCAACTTATAATAAGAGTTTTCAAAGCATTCACTTGATCATAGAGTACAAAGAATTGATATTATGCAAGTTTTAAGCATCAAAAGAATTTCCACTCTCAAAAGATCCAAATCAAATTCTTCCACTAAAAGCTAAGTGTTAATGTGATTAGCTTCCGAGTATAGTATGGATAACTATCATCTCCCCCCAACCTAAGTCTTTCTTTAAGCTTAGCAAAATTAACCATCTCTTGATAGGCTAGGAACGCACCTCTTATTCACAATTCTTTTCACTTACTAAACTTAACCAATTCACCCATGTAACAAGCAGAGGATCGATGACTCTCAACCAATAAAGGCTTAGGGCACCAGGCTTTAAAGGCTTTCGCCACCCCTTCGGACCATGCTTAGGTTTCAAGGCAAGCAAAGAAGTTTATTCTATATATATATATATATATTTTTTTTTTTCTTTTTCTTTTTCTTTTTCTTTTTTCTATTTTTTCAAAGACTCATTGGTCCTTATGAGGTGTCCCAACACTATTAAAGAGAGGTTAAAGGTGTTAAATTATGATTTCTCAAGCTTAGAGGGTGAGATAGTTTCACATCTTATAATCAGAATCTAATGTATGTGTGTGCGAATAGCTTAAGGTGGAAGAGATAAGTTTGCATGCAATGGGAGTTTCAACCATTCATCAACTTTTAGAAGAGCATAATACAAACTCTAAGACTCATGTAATCAAGCTGAAACTCGACTTCTCTCATTTAATTTTGAGAGTTAATCCTTAATATCCATGGAGTTTAAAGTAAAATTTTTAAAAATTTAAACAAAAAGTAGCTAATTTAACTAAGTATGATAAAAATTTAAACTAATACTTACTTTCTAATCTCTCCCCCAGTAGCCTGGAACCAAGCAATTGGAAAAGAGAACGTGCAAGTATGTTTCCAGATTTTTGCTATATCACCATCTAGTTTTAATATCCCCTGACCTGGTTTTCTGAAAATTCATTCTTGTTGTTTGGTGTGGACACAAAGGGCCACAATTTGATTTGTTAAGACTGATTTGCTTGCATACTTATGCTATTATAATGATTCTCGCTCGACTTCCCAGCCGGTCTTTTAATCAAAAACTTTTATAAAACCTATGACCTTATACTGGCGTAGCAAAGCTACTATAGTATAGCAGTTCTAGGGTCGAACTCAGGGATGGGTTTTCACTCTACCAATGATAGCCTCTAAATTAGAAATTCATTCTGATGATTTCCTTTAACACAAACTTTAAATTTAAAAGAAAATAAAATTGTTTTGAAAGTGGTGATTTAAACTAAACTCACATAGAACTAAGTAAAAAGTGGAAGAAAGAAAGTCTCCCGGAGCTAAGGGTTGCTAGGTTCAAGTTCCAGATGCAAAGTGGAAAATTCCGGATTTTTCTCCTCGCATTGGGGATTTAACCTATAGTTATTTCCCGAACCGGTATAGGTTTGACAATGAAGATTTAATCCATAACAAGTCACTAGAGATGGTAGTCAAGGTCCATTAATGACTTAAGACACTATGGACTGTCACCTTGAATCACTTTCCACTGGCTCGTATATGATAACTAATGGACTGATATGGATCTAGCAATAAGCATCCACAGAGACCTTAAGCTTACCATGTATTGGCCAGTCAAAGTGATCCTAAGGGATTTAAGGCAAAACCTTGGCTTTAAAAGCCATTTATGGACTCCAACCACCTGAATTCAATGCACGGAAACTTTCCACCTTTTAATCTGGACTTTTCACCTAGCTTCCTTTACTCCAAGAAACTAAATGTTTAGCCTCTCATCCTCCGGGAAAACATCCTCAGAGGGTGTTTGGTTTGCAAGAAAATAGAAAATAGAAGAGAGAAAAATAAAGGCAAAAGAGATCTCTGTATTTTACTAAGTAACTAATTTACATTGGTCTCCTGGAGAAAGCTCCCCGAAAGATACATTTTCAGTGATTACAAGAGAAATTATATAGGAAGGTAATTTTACCCTTCCTTGGATACTTCCTAGCTAAGGAATTACATGAGTGGTTGAATACAAGGAGAAAATGGAAATTTAAACACAAAAATATCAGAAGAACAAGAGTCGGCAAAAATATCCAATTTTCGCACGCTGAGTTCCAATTTCGCATGTTGGTTTGAGGTGTGCGAAAATTTCGCACAGTGGACTGAGGATTTCGCACCTTAAACAGTGGTGTGCGAAATTGTCCCTCAGCTTGATGCAGTTGTCTTCCGAAGTCCGTATCTTCCTCATTTCAGCTCCAAATCATACATGGTTTGAACCATTGGATTCTTGACTTTCTGAGCTTCGAAATGGTATATAGAATGTAAACAATGGACTTCGGGAAGTGCTCTAAAAGTGCACTAAAAGACTGCAGCTGTGTACCCTGTTTTCATCCCCTGTTTTCTTCTTCTCCATTGTTTCTCCCTTGTAAACTTTAAACGGCTAAGGCAAAGGATTATGAGGCTCCATAGCTTGATTTCTTCATAAATCTAAGCTTCCAAAAGCTTTGCCATGAACTATAAATAGCTCTCCCTCATTCTTAAATTGCTTTGGTGTGCATAAAGCTATCAAAAAGCACCAAAACTTAACACAATTGTTAGAAATCTGATTGCAAGGGTACCTAACATGTTAATCGAGTTAAAAGGTAATAATTACTACTCAAGGGTGTTTAAAAGAGCTAATTACAAGCTACAAAATAGCATGTTTTGAGTAGTAATCACTCCCCCCAACCGACATATTGCTAGTCCCTTAGCAATTAAGGAGAGAAAAACTAAGTAAACGTAAAAAATATACATAACAGAAGTCATGCAATTCATTCCAAAAAAATAATTGAGTGGCATGACTGATATCAAAACACATCTCACATGGTGAACTAAAGATATGAAAATTCAAAATGCAATAGGAGTTATCAAAGCTTAAACTTAAACAAAAAGTACAAAGAGTGGAGATTATGCAATTAAGTATCAAAAGAATCTCTACTCTCTAGGTTCCAAATCAAACTCTTCCATAAAAAGCTAAGTGTTAATGAGATTAGCTTCCGGATATAGTATATACAACTATCCTCACCCTCCAACCTAAGCTTTATGCTTGAACATTGGCAAAATTAATCAACTCTTAGTAGGTTAGGAACGCACCTTCTTATTCACAATTCTTTTTACTCACTAATCTTTAACCAATTCACCTATGTAGCAAGCAGAGGATCGATGACTCCCAACCAATCAAGGTTTAGGGCATCGGGTTTTAAAGGCTTTCGCCACCCCTTCGGATCATGCTTAGGTTTCAAGGAAAGAATAGAAGCTTATTCTCTCTTTTCATTTTCATTTTTTTTTTCAAAGACTCATTGGTCTTTATGAGGTGTCCCAACACTATTAAAGAGAGGTTAAGTAATGAACCAAGTCAAAATTTTCCTAAGCTTAGAAAGTGAGAAAGTTTTACATCATATATCCGGGATCTAATGTGCACAGTGTGTGTAAAGCTTGAAATGGAAGAAGTAAGTTTGAAATCAAAGAGGCTTCAATAGATTATCAACTTTGAAAGCATAAAACAAACTCTAAGACTTAAATAATTAAGTTAAAACTCGACTTATCCTATTTTATTTTTGAGAAATTATCTTTAACAACCATAGAGAATGATTCAAAAAAACTTTTAAAAAATTTTAAATTTAAAGCAAAAATCAACTAAAATACCAAAACGACTTAGTATTAACAACAAAACTTCCTTTCTCAACTCTCCCCCCAACCAAGTTGAACATTGTCCTCAATGTTTCAAAAGCGATTAAAATAAAGGGAGGAAGTGGTACCTCCTGAGTGAGACAAAGTCTGAGTGTAAAGGAGGTAAGGAGTGCTTTAAACCACATGTTGCAAAGACAAAAGAGTAATGAGAAAAGGGAATATAATCAAAAAAGATATATATATATATATTACTTGGTCAAGAAATATACAAAGCATGATTTCAAGTAATACTTCCAATCCCAGTTTATAACATATGCAAAAGATGGGATTTACAAGTCTAATATAAAAAACAAGTAAAACATAAAAACATCAGATATGAGGGGGGTCATGTGATGGCTCTGCTCTGGTCTCCTCCTCTGGTATGGTCTGCTCAGCTGGCAAACTCTCCTCATCTGGCACTAGAGGCTCGGATGGTGCAGACCTATCATGCCCAAGAGGAGTCTGCATACTCAGATGCTGCTGAATCTGATGAAGGATCGTGGTATGCTGAGCCTGAGTAGCAATGATCTGATCCTGGTGTGCACGAATAGTGGCCATCTGGTGGATGATAGAATCCTGAGCAGTGCTCAGTGTCTGCACTGAACGCACTAAGCCTCTGAACTCCTGAAGAGAAACAGTGACAGTGGGCTCAGATGAAGGGGGAGGTGCTGGAGTAGCTGGCATGACTGGTGGAGCATCCGAAGTGATAGGAGAAGAAGGATGTATAGCCTCGGGCATATCCACTGAGGTGTGTGCTGCAGGGGCAGGGGGTGTAGTGTCAGTGAGAATCTCATCCTGCTGGGCCTGAGGTAGCTGCTCATCTCGGGTAGCTCTGGAGGTGGAGGCACAACTGGGGCTCCCTGGGGTGCAAAATAGGCTACCAAGTGATGCCATTTGTCGAGAGAGAAGTCCTCTCGGCAATGGCGGCGCCTCTCAAGACGGGGCTCTTCAGGAAAGCCCAGGTGCTCTAAAATCTGGCAGAGGAGTCTGGGGAATAGTAATGGTATGCCATCTGCCCTCTGAAGCTTCTTCCGATGGACTTTCTCTTCAAAGTGAAGAAGAGAAGTCATAATCAAATGATGAGGGCCGAAGAAATAGCCCTCAGAAATC
>JBAPGN010003022.1:0-37583 GCA_037355405.1 Vitis amurensis | reverse complement strand
TTATTTTTTTTCTATTTTCTTTCTCTTTCATTTCCCTTAAATCTTCTGAAAAACAAACGTAGGCCTTAGTCCAATGCTTGAAGTGTTGGGCTAGAGTTTGTCCAACCCATGAGCCCATGTATTATACTATTTTATATTTGGGTATTTTTTAAGGCTAAATGTATATAACATTAGGGCTTAGTATGTTGGGAGAAAGGTGATTGAGAAAAGGAAAGAAAATTATGGTTGATTTTTTTGGCACTGTTTAGGGCTCAAGGATAAAGTTGCAGGTTCTTTCATCAACCTTTTTAGGGAAGTCTCTATGATAAGATTTCAAGGTGAAGAAACTAGTCCTTTTCAATTCATTGTCTTCTAAGGTGATGGATTCTCATATATATAAGTTTTCAAGGTGAAGAAACTAGTGATGACTTAATTATTTGTATCCTCATTTTATTGAAGTGAAATAAATTCTCTATGGTTTTTTTACTTCCATTGGAGGGTTTTTCCATGTTATATTTGGTGTTCCTTTTTTTGGTTGGATGTTCTTAAATTATTATTGTTCATTCTTGTTAGGTTGTTATTATTATTGAGTAGTGGTTATTTTGTGAAGGAATCCTTTAACCTATGTAGGTGATCTAAATTTCCCCTTTAACTTCCCAACAAGTGGTATCAAAGTCAGGTTGTGGAATTCTTGAAAGGGATAGAAATAAAAGGGAACTCAACCTCTATGGTAAAGCTTAACAATTCAAATTAGGCTATGTAGAAGTCCATGATGGAAGATTGTATCACCATTAAAGATTTGTTAGAGACTCTTAAGGGTGAAGAAGCCAGACCCAAAGATATTTATAACTTGGAATGGAATAAGATGAACAAAAAGGCAATTGCCTATATTAGGCAATGGATTGATACATCCTCACATCGTCATATGGTAAATGAAAAATGTCTATAATCTTTGGAAGAAATTGGAGTCAATGTTTAAATAAAAAACTACTAGGAAGAAAATTTTTTTGTTAAAGAAGTTAGTGAACACAAAGTTAAAGGAAGGAACACTAATGACAAATCACTTGAGTGCTTTTCAAAGTATTGTAAATTAGTTGGCTACTATGGAAATGGTTATGAATGATGAGATGCAAGCTTCCTTGTTGTTTTGTTTACTACCAGATAATTGAGAAACTTTTGTTGTGATTATTAGTAACTCCATTCCAAATAGTGCATTGTCAATGGAGCTTGTAAAGGGAAATTGGTTTAATGAATAGGCAAGAAGGAAGACTTATGACACAAAAAATGCACAAACCATCATCATAAAAGTAAAGGAAAAAATAAGAATAGAGGATAGAAAGGTCATGACAAGTTTGAGGGAAGGTCGTGATATAAATATAAAATCAAATATTTTCATTGTGGAAAAGATGGTCATATGAAAATAAATTGTCAAAAAATTGGAAAAATGAACAGAATATGCAAAATCAAGAAAAAGAAGATGACAAAAATATTACAACCTCTATATCTAACATTGATGAAATTTTAATACTCTCAGATGAGTGTTTGCATGTAGATGAGCAAGGAGTTGAGTGGATTGTAGACGTTGCAACTTTCTACCATGCTACTCCTTATTTGGAGTTGTTTTCTAATTACAAAGTTGGAGACTTTGGTATAGTCAAGATAGAAAACTCTAGTGACTCCAAGATTATGGGGATGGGTAATGTTTGCTTTGAAATCAATATAGGGTGTTACTTGACATTGAAATATGTAAGGTATGTTCTATATTTACACCTTAATTTGATGTCAGGTTTTGCCTTGGATAAGCAAGGTTATGAAAGCCACTTTGGCAAATGGAAGCTCACTAAAGACTCATTGGTTGTTGTGAAAGGAGAAGCTTGTTACACTTTGTACAAAACCTAAGGGAAAGCTTGTAATGATAAGTTATATGCTATAAAAGGTATTTCCTTAGAGTGGGACATATGAGTGAGAAAGGATTGCAAGTTTTGGCAATGAAGTTCTTAATTTCCTTGGCAAAAAATGAATAATTGTTTAGCTAGAAAACAACATAGGGTTTCCTTTAATAGCAAATCTAAGAAGTTTGAGAAGTTGGAGTTGGTACACTTTAATGTTTGTGACCCCATGGATGTGGAAACTCTTGGAAGAAACAAATACTTTATCACCCATATTGATGATCAGGACGGTGTAGATTTATTTGCTCAAATCAAATGATTAACTCTTTCAATATTTTTTATAGTTTCATGCCATGGTTGAGAGAAAGACTGGAAAGAAATTGAAGTGTCTCAAGTCTGATAATGGAGGTGAGTACACCTCAAGGGAGTTTGAAACTTACTACCTAAGAATGATATAAGGCATGAGAAAATAATCCCTAGCACTCTACGACATAATGACATGGATGAAAGGATGAATCACACAATCATTGAGAGGGTTAGGTATATGTTGAAGACTATAAAGTTGTCAAGGTGTTTTGGGGCGAAACTGCTTAGATTGCTTGCTATTTGATAAATAGATCTCCATCAAGGCCATTGAACTTTGAGGTTCCTAAGGCGTGTATAGGAAAATATGTTTCCTATTCCCATTTGAGAGTCTTTTAGTGTAAAACTTTTGTGCATGTTCCCAAATAATAGATATTCAAATTTGATGATAAGACAATTCCACATGTCTTTGTTGGGTATGTTGATGAAGAGTTTGGATTCATATTATGGGATCCAACTAAAAAGAAATTGATGAAAAGTAGAGATGTGGTCTTCAAAAGGATCAAACCTTGGGAGATTTTGACAGAGCTAATAGTCCAAAGGAACCAGTGATGACTTCATTGAGTTGGTACCTATTCCTCATTAGAGCAACCCAGAAATGAAGAGGAGTAAATTGATGAGTTAGTAAGAGATGATGGTGCAAGTGACATACCTGCACAGGTGCTAGTTGAAAATAAGAAGTAGGGGGAGCAGTCACCTCATTAGGAGGATGGTACCCCAAGCTAGGAGGTCTACTAGAGAGCATTGTCCCTCTACCAAATATCCCTCATCTAAGTACATGTTATTAACTGATGAAGGAGAGCCACAAAGTTTTTAGGAAGCCAGCCAAGTCTCATGAGGATAGTAGCAATTGGTTGAAAGCTATGCAAGATGAAATGGATTCCTTACAGAAAAATGAAACCTATGAGTTAGTAAACTTCCTAAAGGAAGAAAAACATTGAAAAACAAATGGGTGTTCAAGTGGTTGAGGGATACAGTTGAAGAAAATACAACAAAGTTGAAGAAGATTCACACAAATAAGAATGCCTCAAACATGTTGACAAAGGTTGTTGTCAAGCATAAGCTTCAATTGTGCATTGACACAATAGGTTTGAACTCATGTGATGAGGTTATATATTAACATTCTTTCCTCATGTATTGGAGAGGGAGATTGTTGGGTTAAGTTTGTCCAACTCATGAGCTTATTTATTAGGCCATTTTATATTTGGGTATTCTCTAAGCCCAAATATATATATATATATCATTAGGGCTTTGGTATGTTGGGAAAAAAGGTGATTGAGAAAATGAAAGAAAATTAGGGATTTTTTTTTGGCATTGTTCTAGGGCTCAAGGGTGAAGTTATAGGTTTTTTCATCAACCTTTTTAGGAAAGTCCTTGTTGTATGATTTCTTCTTGATCTTTTTCAATTCATTGTTTTTTGGAGTTATGGATTCCCACCTCGCATTGATATATATATTTATAAGTTTTCAAGATGAAGAAACCAATGAGGACTTAATTATTTATATCCTTATTTTATTGAAGTGGAAGAAATTTTCTCTATGGTTTTTTTTTTTTACCTCCATTTGGAGGATTTTTCCACGTTATATCTAGTGTCAATTTTTTTTGGTTGGATGTTTTTGGATTATTATTATTGTTCATTCTTGTTAGCTTGTATTTATATTTTTCGAAAGGAAAAATTCTTAAGTTGAGAAAAAACATTCCTTCAAATTTCTAATCAATTTTGTTTCCATAGTATAAGTAAATAATTAATTAGAAAAATATTTCTTTTTTCTTGGAAAGACAAGATTGTGAAAGATTCTTTCAAAAGTAGAGATGATTATAAGATTCTTTGCTTATTGTTTGTTGATTACCACTCAACAACCACACATTTTAGATACTAATTCTCATGAATTTCATACCTTTTGAGTAATAATTATGTCTAATATGCCCAAGTAATACATTGCTACCCTTGCAAGAGATACTAATGGATTTTTGTGAAGTTTTAGAGATATTTTAAGGTGATTTTTGAAGCATTGAGTGACAAAAAAGAAATGGAATGGAGAAGGGTACACAATGTGGATGATGAGGAAGAGGCAATGCACTTGGACCAAGCTTTGGAGCTTAATTGAAGGTGGTGGAAGTGGATTCAAAAGAAAGAAATGGGAGAAATGACAAAAAGAAGTTGAAAAACCATGTTTTCAATTTCGCATGAACATGCGAAAAATTCGCATAGATGTGCGAAATGGACTAGGGGGGATTTTGGCTACAGCTCAAAGGGGAGAAGTGAAAACTGATTTCGCATGACCATGCGAAAATTTTGATCAGTCATGCGAAATGCTCCAGGAAGACAAAAATGGTGTTGATAAACTTTCCACTTCGCACAATCGTGCGAAATTGTATTTTTTTTCCAGATTTTTTGGTGAAAAAGACTCTAGAAGACCTCTTAGATGATGTCAAGTGTCCACTTGACCTTGACCTATAAATAGAAACTTGATTAACTCATTTAGGGACTTTTGATACATTTCTAATTGTAGAACTTTCCAGATTTCCTCTTTTTATAGAATTTTCTACTTTCCTTCATTTTCTCTCATTTTCTCACTAACCAAACATGCCTTGTGAGACCAAATCTCCAAGCATGAGTGGCTAAATCTCATTTTTCTAGAAGGATGGAGGATCTAGAGGCAAGATCTATGGTGAATTAGATAAATGAGCTTGAATTGCAAATGTAATTTGATCCTATTGATTAGTTAATTGAAATTTGGGGATTTTTCTCTTCAAATTGTCTTGGATGATTACTACAATGCAAGCTAGGTAGATTCATCAAATTCTTAATTCTAGATTTGATGAGATTGAATAGTTTCTTTGTGTGAATCATTGGAAGATAATTGAAGATGAATTGAATATATGATTTGAATTGATCTCTTGGATTAAATGACCTAATTTGAAGATAAATTAGATCTAGACCTAAAGCTAAATCAAAAATCAGTTTAGATGAAAATTTAGGTTTTCAATCTAACTTGATGAAAATTAGATTTTAACATCTATTCACCATAGAAATTGTTTTCTAGAAAATCCTAACTCCGAGAATTTCATTTTCTATTAATTTTCTTTTATTTTACATTTCATTTTCATCTCAATTTGGAATCATTGTCATTTTGAATTTTAATCATAAATTATCAAATCGTTTTCACTTGATCTCAACCATTTCTTTTCCTTTCATTCAAGGCTTGATTACCAAGAATAATTCATCCTTGTGAACGATACCTAAAAACCACTATACTACAGTAGTTTGTACTAAAACCACTTTTTGATTGGGTACAAATTGCTATAGAATAGTGAATTAGGTTATAAATTTTGTTTTGATCCAATAAACAACAAAAATTAGAGCGATAAAAAATGGTGCCATTGCCGGGGATGGTGCCAATGTGATTGAGGCATTTTTTTTTTGTGAGGATTAACCCTTGTGATCCACATCACAAGATTGGTGAAGTTCTCTTTACTGATTCTCCACTTTCATCCTAGTTTTTTTTTTTTTTCAAATTTCATTTTTCTTTTTTTCTTTTTTCTCTTTTGTTCTTTTTGTTGTGTTTTGGTTTATCTTTGTTTGCTATGTAGGTGAACCCTTGTATGCTCCATTGGGAACGAAATTCTAATGGAAGATTGGAAAGAACTAATTCATCTACTCAAGTGCTGAATATTGGAATTGCCACAAATATAATAGAACCTCAAGGTGAAGATCAACTAAGTCAACATGGTCTTAATGAAGAAATTTCCATTTGTATCGATCTATGAGGGACCATATGCATCCACCAAGAATGAGTGCACCATCATGCATTGTTCCTCCTAGTGAGAAAATGATCATCCATCCTTATTTGGTGCCACTTCTTCCTCAATTTCATGGAATGGAGAATGAGAACCCTTACACTCACATAAAGGATTTTGAAGAAGTATGTCATACTTTTCAAGAAGAGACTACATCAATTGATCTTATGAGACTTAAATTGTTTCCTTTCACTCTCAAGGACAAGACAAAAGTGTGGTTGAATTCTTTGAGACCTCAAAGTATCAGCTCATGGCTAGAATTACAAGCTGAATTTTTGAAGAAATTTTTTCTAGCTCATCGTATTAGTGGATTGAAGAGGCAAATTTCCAATTTTATGGCCATGGATAATGAAAAATTTTATGCTTGTTAGGAGAGATATATGAAGGTTGTCAATGTTTGTCCTCATCATGGTTTTGACACTTGGATGTTGGTAAGCTACTTTTATGAAGGTATGTCACCAGCTATGAAACAATTGCTAGAAACCATGTGTGGAGAAGACTTTATGAGCAAAAGTCCTGATGAAGCTTTGGATTTTTTAAACTGTGTGGTTGAAATATCTAGATCATGGGATGAACCTCATGGAAAAGACTCCAGCAAAGTCAAGGCCCAAAACAATTCTAAAGGAGGAATGTACACTTTGAATGAGGATGTAAATGTGCAAGTAAAAATGGCAACTCTATCAAGGAGATTGGAAGAACTTGAAGCAAGAGAAGCTCATGAAATCAAAGTGGTTAATGATGGTCCAATGCAAATTGCTCAATGCTCTATATGTCAATCCGGTGAACATTTAGTGAGCAAATGCCCTACCATACCAGCTGTTAGAGAAATGTTATGGAGCAAGCTAATGTTGTTGGATTTGTTAAACACTCCAACAGTTCTCCATTTTCAAATACTTTTAATCCGGGGTGGAGGAATCATCCAAATCTATCTTGGAAGAGTGGACAAGGACAATTTTCTTCTAACATGCAAACTTATCAACCTCAAGCTTCACTGGCAGAATAAGCTATAGTGAATTTAAGTAAAGTGATGGGTGACTTCATCTCAATTAAATCAAATAATAGATCATGTGGAGACATCTTTCAATCAGAAATTTGATAGCTTGCAAACTAATCTCACACAAAAATTTGATAATATGCAGCTTGCTATTTCTAAACTCACAAGTATGCATACGGTGCAAGAAAAAGGAAAATTCCCTTCACAACCCCAACAAAATCCAAGGGGAGTTCATGAAATCGGAGAAAAAAATGAAAATTCTGCTAAGGTAGATGAAGTGAAGACAATCATTACCTTAAGATTTGGTAAGCAAGTTGACCAACCTATGCCAAAACCAAAAGAGAATAAATGAGGGGAACAAGAAAAAAATGTGAAAGAACAAGAAAAATGGAAAAAAGTGAATGAAGATGATAGACCAAAACAAAATAAGATTGTTAATGAAGAGGTTAAGAAGAAAGACAAGCTCTTATCTCAACCTTTTCCAAAAGCTCTTCAATCAAGAAAGGTGGTAAATAATGCAACTGAAATTTTTGAAGTTCTCAAGCAAGTCAAAGTTAACATACCACTCCTAGACATGATCAAGCAAGTTCCTCCCTATGCCAAGTTCCTTAAAGATTTATGTACAATGAAGAGGGGGTTGAACATCAACAAGAAAGTTTTCTTAACTGAACAAGTTAGTGCAATCATCCAATGTAAGACTCCAATCAAATATAAAGATCCGGGGTGTCCTACCATTTCAGTGAATATTGGAGATACATATGTAGAGAAAGCTCTTCTTGACTTGGGTGCAAGTGTAAATCTTCTTCCCTATTCGATGTACAAGCAATTGGGGCTAGAGGAACTCAAGCCTACTTCTATCACATTATCTTTGGCTGATAGGTCAATTAAAATTCCAAGAGGAATGATTGAAGACGTATTGGTTCAAGTGGATAAGTTTTACCATCCGGTTGATTTTATTGTTCTTGATACGGAGCCAATAGCAAGAAAACCAAATCATGTTTCAATTATTCTTGGTAAACCTTTCTTAGCCATAACAAATGTCTTAATAAATTGTTAGAATGGGGTGATGCAACTCACTTTTGGGAATATGACTCTTGAGCTTAATATTTTTCATCTATGCAAGAGACATCCAAATCAAGATGAGGATGAACAAGAAGAGGTTTGCTTAATTGATACTCTTATAGAAGAACATGTGGAAGGAATAATGAATGAAGAAATGGAGAAGGCTTATGAGGAATTTGAAGAAAATGAACTATAAGAAAAAGTTGAGGAAGCTAATGAAATTGCCTCCATTAATCATCCTATGCAATGGAAGGCAAAAGAAAAACCTTTACCTCTAACCAATGATGAAAAAGCAAAGAAGGAAGAATCACCTAAGCTCAATCTCAAGCCATTGCCAAATGATTTGAAATATGCATACCTTGAGGAAGATAAATATCCGGTGGTAATCTCTTCAAAATTATCATACCAACAAGAAACTAGCTTGTTGGAAGTTCTAAGGAAATGTAAAGAAGCTATTAGATGGTCCATTTCTAATCTTAAGGGGATAAGTCCTTTGGTATTCACTCACCACATTTATTTGGAGGAAAATGCTAAGCCAATTCATCAACCTCAAAGGCGATTGAATCCTCACATGCAAGAAGTTGTTCGAAATGAGGTACTTAAGCTGTTACAAACTGGAATTATCTACTCTATTTCGTATAGCACTTGGGTGAGTCCTACTCAAGTTGTGCCTAAAAAGTCGGGAGTGACCGTGATATAAAATGAAAAGGGAGAATCTATTCCCACAAGATTGACCACAGGATGGATGGTGTGTATTGACTATCGAAAGCTGAACGTTGTCACAAGGAATGATCATTTTCCTCTTCCATTCATGGACCAAGTATTGGAGAGGGTTTCGGGACACCCTTATTATTGTTTTCTTGATGGCTACTCTGGTTATTTTTAGATTGAGATTGCCTTGGAAGATTAAGAGAATATAACATTTACTTGCCCTTTTGGTACCTATGCATATAGGAGGATGCCATTTGGTTTATGCAATGCTCCCGCTCCTTTCAAAGATGCATGCTAAGCATCTTTAGTGATATGGTAGAGAAAATCATGGAAGTTTTCATGGACGACCTTACTATCTATGGTGATGATTTTGGAAATTGTCTCTCAAATTTGGAAACAATACTTCAAAGGTGCATTGAGAAAAATTTAGTGTTAAATTGGGAGAAATGTCATTTTATGGTAGAAAAAGGCATTGTCTTAGGTCATGTTATCTCAAGGAAAGACATCAAAGTGGATAAAGCAAAGATTGAGCTAATTGTGAATCTACCACCACCAACAAATGTTAAAGAAGTTAGACAATTTCTTGGTCATGCAGGTTTTTATAGATGCTTCATCAAGGATTTCTCTAAACTAGCAAGACCAATGTGTGCCTTACTTGCTAAGGATGCCAAATTCAAATGGGATGAAAAGTGTCAACATTGTTTTGAAGAGTTGAAGAAATTATTGACTACTGTACCTATTGTGAGGAGACCAAATTAGGACCTACCTTTTGAAGTTATGTGTGATGCAAGTGATCAAGCAATGGGGGCAATTCTAAGGCAAAGAGATGAGGGGAAACCTTATGTTATCTACTATGCAAGTAAAATTCTAAATGAGGCACAAAAGAACTACACCACCACTAAAAAAGAGTTACTTGCGGTTGTCATTGCATTAGACAAGTTTAGAGCATATCTTGTTGGAGCTCCTATAGTGATCTTCACCAATCATTCAACTTTGAAATATTTAGTCAACAAGAAGGACTCTAAAGCAAGGCTAATTCGCTGGATTTTACTTCTTCAAGAATTCAATCTTGAAATAAGGGATAAGAAAGGTGTAGAGAATGTGGTAGTTGACCATCTATCCCGAATTTTTGTGGAACACATTCCGAAAAGCCCCCTCATCAATGAAGAATTTCCTGATGATGCTCCTTTGAAAGTAGACATCAATCCATGGTATGCTCATATTGCAAATTATCTAGTCACTGGAGAACTACCCAAGGAATGGACTACTCAAGAGAAGATTTTTCTTGTCCAAGGTGCATGCATACTATTGGGAGGAACCATTTTTGTACAAGTATTGTGCTAATCAAATCATTAGGAAGTGTGTACCGAAAGAAAAACAACAAGGAATTCTTATGCAATGCCATGCTTATGCTTGTGAAGGCCATTTCTCCACTCGAAAGACAGCTTTGAAGGTTCTCCAATCAAGTTTTTATTGACCAACTGTATTTAAAGATGCACATGAAGTTTACAAGTCTTGTGATAAGTGTCAAAGGCTTGGGAAATTGACAAAGCGACACATGATGCCACTAAACCCCATATTGGTAGTGGAATTATTTGATATATGGGGGATTGATTTCATGGGACCATTTCCACTCTCTTTTGGATACTCCTATATCTTGGTAGGAGTTGACTATCTGTCAAAATGGGTGGAAGCAATAGCTTGTAAGCATAATGATCACAAAGTGGTTGTAAAATTTCTCAAGGAAAATATATTCACAAGGTTTGGGGTGTCAAAGGCCATTATTAGTGATGGAGGTACTCACTTTTGCAACAAGATAATCAACAACCTTCTTGCTAGATATGGAGTGAAACACAAGGTAGCCACACCTTACCATCCACAAACAAGTGGACAAGTGGAGTTAGCTAATCTTGAAATCAAGAACATCCTGATGAAAGTGGTGAATGCAAACCGCAAGGATTGGGCATTAAGAATTCACGATGCACTTTGGGCTTACTGAATTGCCTTCAAAACAATTCTTGGAATGTCACCATATAGGTTGTTTTTGGTAAGACATGTCATCTACCGGTGGAAATGGAGTGTAAAGCATGGTGGGCCATAAAGAAATTGAATTTTGATATGCAAAGAGTTGGGTTGAAGAGGTTCATAGACTTAAATGAGTTAGAGAAAATGAGGAACAAAGCCTACTTGAATTCAAAAATTTCTAAGGACAAACTCAAGAGATGGCATGATCAAATTGTCCTTAGGAAAGAGTTTCAAGAGGGACAAAAGGTGCTCCTATATGATTCAAAATTGCACATCTTTCCGGGAAAGCTCAAATCTCGATGGAATGGTCCATACTTGGTGCATAAGGTTTATTCAAATGGAGTTGTTGAAATTTCTAATCCAAAGAGTGGATGTATTTTCAAAGTTAATGGACATCAGCTTAAACCATATATGGAACCTATGGTATAAGAGAATGAGAACCTATACCTCCTTGAACCTTCCATAAGTTGAGCATTTCAAGTTTGGTGGGCTTAGTCTTCTAAAAGACTAACTAGCCCAATGATTTTGCAATTCTTTTTCTTTGGATTTTTTTGTTTTGCTTTTATGTTGTTTGATTTTTTTTTAGTCTTTATGAATGATCCCTTTTTAATCATATCAATTGTGTTTTGAAGGACTTTTCGGATGGATGGAATGCATGAAGCAAAGGAAAAAGGAGTTTTAATGGCCCAACACCAGTTTGCATGTTCATGCCAAAACAGGGGAGTCATGCCAAAACAAGGGAGTTTTCATAGCTTTAGAAATGTGCAAAACGAGTTTCTGTCCCGATTTGCATGATTATGTGCGAAACTAATAAGGATAGTTGCTAGAATTTTAACCCTCTAGACTATTTCGCATGACTATGTGAAATCCAACTTAAGAACTGTAGTAAAAAGAACCCTCCGGACCACTTTGCACACTTTTGCGAAAATTCGCATGTCCGTGCCAAATTTTTCTTTAAAAAAAAAAAAAAAAAAAGATAAACATGTTCCCAATATAAGCCCTATTTCACTTCGCACTGTTGAGTGAAAACGAGCCCTCATGCGAAAACTCTTCGTCTTCGTCGGGCATAAGAAACTGATGAGGCAGAAGACCATCGGTCATTCTTCCCTTTCATCCACACTCTCTCATAATTCTTTCTTGCCCTAAACCACGATCAAACATTGGGAATCTAATTATTTTCGGAGATTTACTTGAGCACTCCCGGCATTTCAAACATTTCAAGTATTTGAATTTCACTTATCTCTCTCTGAAATTGAAAGACGAATCTGAATTGAAAAGTTTGAATCATCTTGGGAGATTGTTACAATTTTTTGCAAACTTCGGACAAATTGATATCCATTATTCCATTTCCCAGTTAATTCATCAAATCGTCCGTTGTAATTTTTTTTCTTCTTTGTTACAGATGGGGAATCAAAAACGAAAATCATCAGATATTGAGAAAGAGTTCATGGCGATTAATGACGAAAATAGCGAAGACACTGATCCCGAATCACCTCCGGGATTTTCCTTTTATGAACCTCCCGTTTCTAGACATCCAAACCCAGAGGAATGTCGCAAGATCTTCATTGGATAAAGGCAAATAAAAGATGGTTGGTCCTGGAAAATTACCGGTAAAGAGAACACGAAACATCAGAGCTCAAAATCCTTCATCTTTTCCGGCATCCCCTGCTACTCCTACATAGTAGCATGTTGTAGTTCAATCAATCATTGTTGAAGCCCTTGCTTCTACTCCGGTTACAAAGTCTGCACCTCCACCGAGCCGACCACTTCAATTTCAATTCATGAAAGCACCGAAAAAGAAACTAGCCACTAGTGCAAGAGAAGATTACTCAGGTAGAAAATTCCATGAAAAATGTTACTACAATTTTAAGGCATTTGCTGCATCCTTTTTTACTAAATTCTCTATAGAGTTGTGTTGTCGATATTTTTTGGAGCCATTCGTGGTACCTAGACCATTCTTCTATTCTCGCATAATTCGGGAATTTTACTGAACCATGACCAGCAGAGGAGTCTACCCTCCTTCAGTGATTTATTTCAAAATTGATGGGAAACAAGGTATGTTGAATGCTGAAATGGTAGAAAGAGCCTTAGATATTCCTCTCACGCCTCCAAATCCAACTGAGTTTCAACCTATTACTCAAACTGAAGCTGTCGAGATGGTTCGAATTGTCTCTCAAAATAAATCCATCAATACACATGCAGTGTTGAAGAGAGAAATAGATTCCAAATTTTGGTTCTTGGATCATGTCTTACGCTCCAATGTCTATCATTGCCAACACGCAATGCAAAGGCGAGAACATATACTAGAAGCATTATTCAGAATTGTTAGTGGGCAATGGTGGACACTTGCTGAGTTATTCATGGTTGCCCTATTTTATTTTGAAGACAAAGTACATTTGAAGCAATTGTAAAGAGCCAAGAAATATCCATTATTTTTCCCGCGCATGTTGGGCACCATATTGAAGTACTATGGCTTCCCTACTAAACCTGGAAAAGAAAAAAAACATCATTGTAGGGAAGTCTACACTGTTTCTAGATGGCAAGGAAGTGTGACCAAAACCGAGTCTACAATCACAAGTGTTTCATTGACTACTGACAATGAACATCATTATGTGCCTCCTCCAAATTTGATTCTTCAAGATTTTAGTGATGGAGAAGATACACCCCCAAGACCACCAGTTGCCCCCACACCAAAGGTTGCTTCTACTTTTCCAAATCCGGATACAACTGCACATATTTTGGCCAGTCTTTCCTCTACACCAAACATAGGCCCATCATCTTCTGATGGTTATGTCCATATATCAGCTGAGGCTTTCAATCAACTTTTAACTCGCTTGGACATGATTCAAGAAAATCAAGCAACCATCCAGCTTACTCAGCAGCAACTTGTCCAAAGAGTTGATGAACTTACCATGGTTGTCCAACAATGGAAATCTTCTTATGAGAAGCCAGCTAGTGTTCATGATGCTACTCCTCTATCCATCCCAACTACACAAAAGACTAATTCTTCAGAGAGGGAGTCCACAGTGCCTACAATCATTTTAACACCTTCGGAGATCATCCCCTCCCCTCTATCTCATGCTTGAGGATAGAGAGTGCCCTCACTTTTCTCCTTGACTTCCGTTGTCTTTTTTTTTTTTTAATTTATTTTTATGATGATAATGTTCACTTTTTGTTTCCTCCTTTCCTACCATACTTATACTTCTATATTGTTTTGTTTCAGTTATAGGAGCTGGAAAACAATGCTTTGCAGGTATCCTTCTTTTCCCTACTTTACATTTTTTCGATTAACATTGAGGACAATGTTTAGTTTGGTTGGGAGGAGGATAGGAAAGGAAGAACTGTTGGTTTCTTTTTCATTTAGAATCGTTTGTTAAATTTTTTTTTTCTTTTGTTTGTATTAGCTAGATTTTTTTAAACTTAATTATTAATTTATTTTTGAGAAGAACATAGCACTTATGTTTGATAAATGAGCATACCTAGCTTGAAAGAAGTTGATTTGGAATATTAGCTCATTTTTTTATCTTAGAGAACTTGTTATGTTGATTGAATTTGATTTGACTTTGAAGTTTTCATTTTCCAAATGGTCATTTCTATTTGAGTCTTGACACACACTGTGCACTCTAGACCCTTGATATAAGATGAAAGATTAGTCTAACCCTAAGACTTGGACCCAATTGTCTTAGTAACTTGAATCACTTTTCAATTGAATTGAGACACCTTAAAAAGAGGCCAATGTGCCCAATTGAAAAAAAAAACTAATGAATAAAAAGGTTGAGTTATGCTTGCCTTGAAACCTGAGCAAGGTCCGAAGGGTATATGGCCCAAAAGTCTTTAAAGCTTGGTGCCCTAAGCCATTATGGTTGGGAGCCACCGACCTCAATGCTCGCTATATGGGTGAATAGGTGGAGTATGAGCTCAATTGTAGGTGCTAAGGTGTCGGATCCTAAATTGTGGAGTCCGGGGTGAAGTCTGAGGAGTTAGTGGCTGAATTAGTCCTATAAACTCGGTGCTCTTTGCCTTATGGTTGGGAGTCATCGATGAATCCCTGCTACATGGACCATATACTTGGAGATACCTTTAACATTGCATTCCTACAATTAGACATTTGAAAAAAAAAAAGTATGTATATAAAGAAATAAAGGTAGGTGTGTTCTTGACCTATGAGATAGTGGTTTTTGTTGCTTAAAATAAATTGGCATGGTTGGAGGGGAGGAGAGGGGGGGGGAATAGTTTTGAATAGTATATCAGGGGGCTAGTTTAATTTCACTTAACTTGTTTGGAAATATCATTTTGAAGGTTGAAAATGGATGTCTTTGATACTTTGATTTGCATGATGTCTTTTCTATTAGAGATAGGAAATGAGTTTGAGATTTTGATGACACCTATGGATGGTGAGGTGTGTTTCATTTTTTACCATTTGTGCTATGGGATTTTCAAAAACATTTTCCAAATGAGTTTAAGAATTTCTTTTTGAGTAATTTTCTCTAACTAAGGGACTAGCAATGTGTTTCATTCTTATAATCAATTTTGTTTCATTCTATTGAAGTGGATGATGAGGAAGAGGCAATGCACTTGGACCAAGCTTTGGAGCTTAATTGAAGGTGGTGGAAGTGGATTCAAAAGAAAGAAATGGGATAAATGGCAAAAAGAAGTTGAAAAACCATGTTTTTCAATTTCGCATGAACATGCGAAAAATTTGCACAAATGTGCGAAATGGACCAGAGGGGGATTTTGGCTGCAGCTCAAAGGGGAGAAGTGAAAACTGATTTTGCATGACCCATGCGAAAATTTCGCACAGTCATGCGAAATGCTCCAAAAAGACGAAAATGGTGCTAATGAACTTTCCACTTCGCACAATCGTGCAAAATTGTATTTTTTCTAGATTTCTTGGTGAAGAAGCCTCCGGAAGACCTCTTAGATGATGTTAAGTGTCCACTTGACCTTGGCCTATAAATAGAAACTTGATTAACTCATTTAGGGACTTTTGATACATTTCTAATTATAGAACTTTCCAGATTTCCTCTCTTTATAGAATTTTCTACCTTCATTTTCTCTTATTTTCTCACTAGCCAAACATGTCTTGTGAGACCAAATCTCCAAGCATGAGTGGCTAAATCTCGTTTTTCTCGGAGGAGGAAAGATCTAGAGGCAAGATCTATGGTGAATTAGATAAATGAGCTTGAATTGCAAAGATAATTTGATCTAATTGATTGATTAATTGAAATTTGAGGATTTTTTCTCTTCAAATTGTCTTGGATGATTACTACAATGCAAGCTAGGTAGATTCATCAAATTCTTAATGCTAGATTTGATGAGATTGAATAGTTGCATTGTGTGAATCATTGGAAGATAATTTAAGATGAATTGAATATATGATTTGAATTGATCTCTTGGATTAAATGACCTATTTTGGAGATAAATTAGATCTAGACATAAAGCTAAATCAAAAATCAGTTTAGATGAAAATTTAGGTTTTCAATCTAACTTGATGAAAATTAGATCTTAACATCTATTCACCATAGAAATTGTTTTTTAGAAAATCTTAACTCCAAGAATTTCATTTTCTATTAATTTTCTTTTATTTTACATTTCATTTTCCTCTAAATTTGGAATCATTGTCATTTTGAATTTTTATCATGAATTGTCAAATTGTTTTCAATTGATCTCAACCATTTCTTCTCATTTCATTCAAGTCTTGATTACCAAGAATAATTCATCCTTGTGGACGATACCTAAAAACCACTATGTTACAGTAGTTTGTACTAAAACCACTTTTTGATCGGGTATAAATTGCTATAGAATAGTGAATTAGGTTATAAATTTTGTTTTGATCCAATAAACGACAAAAAATCATAGCAATCACTTGCGAATCTTAATTTTTAGGAAATAACTAAATTATCATTAATGGGGATCTAAATAGAAAAAATAAATTGATTTAAAATATTTATATTCGTGTTTAAAATGGAGGGAATTGATAATATCTATGGATTTCAAAGGATTTGATAGAGGATTTTGAGGGCTTTAATTTCTCAAAAAATAAATAAGGTCATGTTTGGTTGACTAGATATAACATGATATAGGATCAAAGAAAAAATATTATATTCTAACCTTTATTTGGTTGGTGATGCGATAGGATAAGTTATTTATCTTTTATCTCATTTTATATTTAACCAAAATATAAGATATAATAAGTGGTGAGATATATAATTCATCATTTTTTTTATAGCCTTTTACCTGAATTAAGATATAAGATATGCATATTTCAAGTGTCATAATTTTTTTTTATCATTTTTTATATTATTTATTATGCAAAATAAAATTTTTATTATAAAATTAAATTTATGGTTAAAATAGAACTAAAAATACATTTACTAAATATATATGTAAAATAATATTAATATATGTATTTTTCTAACCCTTCAATATTACACGTTTATATGAGGAGTGTTTTCAATGCTACAAGGAATGTAATACTATTACTATTCTAATGGGCAACATTTCATCTATGCACATATAAGGAATGTTTGACGGTGTTATAAAACATTGACTAATGTTTTAAGTATGTTCCTAAATTGAGATGGAATTTAATTTCTTTGGGGTTCTAGACACTTACGGTTACGATTTTTCTTGCAAAGGATGGTATTATGAATATTAATAAAGGTGCTTTGATAGCTATTAAGGGGAAAAAGGTGAAAAGTTTATACACCTTTGTTGGGAAGATAGTTTTAGGTGGAGTTATGATGGTGTAGTGATGTCATGAAGAGTCTTATGTTAGTGCTAAAAAAATGGTTGAAGATGTTATATTGGTTAAAAAGCACAAAGCTAAGATGATTATGACTCCATTTTCAGTTAAGGGTATTTATTGGCACATGGATAAGACTAATTGCAAAAAGAATGAAGTTATTGAAAAGACAAAGATGATTTCTTGAGTTAAGTTTGATAAGAGTTTGAGCTTGAGACGTGTTTATTCTTATCGATTATGCAGTGGTGGTATCCCACCCTCTAAGGGGTACAAAGGTGGCTATTGGGGAGGGATATCCTACACATGGATTAAGAGAATTTTAGTCAAGATGGAGATTGTTAATATTAAACTTACTATTAAAGTCAATAGTTAAAGAGTTTAGGTTTATGAAAATTACCTTTTTAAGTTTTACAAGGATCATGAAACTTACTATTGAGGGTTGGTCCATAAGACCGTATAAATATGTGGCTTTACATAGGATTTTATGATAGAATAAAAAAGTGAATGATCAGAAGAATAAAGAGAAATAGACAAAGGGTGTATAAGATTTTGGGTAAATAGAGGTTGAAGAAGTTTGAATGTGTATTGATGAAGATTAGTAAATTTGATTTACTAATTTGATCTCCCTTTCTAGATGACATAGACAATTGCGTCAAATCACATAAATTATTTATCTTTTTTATTTCAATTTATTTTTCCTATTGTATTTGGATATTGTGATTTTCCTAACATATTTGACTAATTCATAGTAAATTCATTTTTATCTACATTACCAAAAATTTAGATATTAAAATTTATTTTTAAGAAAAAAGTAATAAAAAATTTTAAATAAATTTTATTTTATTTTGTATCAGAAATTGGGTTTAACTATTATAACAAACTTAAATGTTGAAAAAATAAAGGATAAAAAGTGATTGATAATGTCATAATTTTAACTTCACCACATATGTCGTACCGTGAGCTTTTCGGATCGGACCAAAAGAATTCGAATCAACAAACTCTAATAGTTTGAGCATTGCAAACACATACCTACTATTTCAATAGCCAATGATATATTAGCACATGAAATAATAATTGTTTTCTATGTTTTAAAAATTTAAAAACATAAAAACAAACATTGCACAAGAAGATAAATGTGTTAACAATTAATATGTTTTGTAAAAAAAACTTCTGCATAGGTTTTGGACAAAATATGTTTTGAAAATTAAAAAAAATATATAACGAAAAATAGGCTATAAGTAACACATATTTCAAAAGTATTAGTTAAAGCTTTATGGATGAAATTTTACCTTCTCCAATTAGAGCAAGGAAGAAAATTAAAAAGACAAATTTCATAGTAGAAACCATTGAAACAAAGTCACTGGACATATCCACTTTCCTCTCCTAACACAAGAAAAATGATTGTTTATTTGGCTAGTTCTAAGGATGGAGTTTTAAGATAAATATGGGAAAAATATATATCTATTCATGGAAATTCCTTTTAAAGGAAAAATTACAAAGTTTTACTGATAATGGACGATTCTTAAAATCTCCAATCAATTTTGTTTCCATTAGGGCTGCAACTTGGATGGGTTAAAGGGACCCACGTCCAATCCACCATCAATATCCAACCCACACCAAATCTAACCCGAGGTTGGTTTGAGAATTTCCAACCCAAGTCAAGCCTATAGATAATTTGGGTTTCCATAAGTTTATATTAGTTATCAAACAAAATAATTATTTTAGAACTTATAAAATATAAGTCATACATAGTAAGGCCATATGCTAACTACCTAAGGGTGTCGGGAATATCTTGCCTATTATGGATAGAATCTTCAACCTGTGTGCAATAAGAACATATTGGAAACATGTAATATTTTCAATATATCAAAAAAATTTCTAAAAACTAAGAGATTACCTTTCCAAACATGTCCCTTAAAAACTTTCGTATAGCTCTCAAATAGGTACATCCATCTAAATAAAATAGGGTCACACGGTTGCACCTTCCTTATCAAATGCATGGTTAGATGAATCATGATATCAAAAAATGAAGGTGGAAAGTACTTTTCAAGTAGGGATAATGTGATCACTAACCCATTGTATATTTCATTCAATTTTGGTACATCAACACCACTTTTGTACATAATTGATTGAAGAAGATACACAATCTTCAAATAGTATATCTCACATGCTTTAGCAAAACGGACCTTCAAATTAGATAATAGTTGCATACATGTTAGCAAATTTGAGCAAAACTCTCAGTCTCACTTTCTCACCTTCCCTTTCATCTTATCAATCAAACATATTCACTTTCTCACTTGTATATGAGTACCTCACTACCCACTACTAACCACATCCTCGTTCTACCTCTATATATTCTCTAATTTTTTACTTTCTTTTTCTTGTTTTCACCAAAGTAAACCATGTTAACCGTAGTTTGAACCCAATTGTTTCTAAGATATAGATGCTTGTATTGAACAAATAATGGTTTAAAAAATGATTTAAAATAATTAAGATACCAAAAAAAAAACTTATTATCTCAAAATTTTAAATTTTTTAAAGCATTTTTTATTTTTTTATTTTTTTATTTTTTTAACAATTTAAACCCAATATGTTTATTTATGAGTTTTTTTGGATTAACATTGAATTACAATGTGCTTTTCCTTTTCAAAATTGTTGTTTGCAAATAGATATCTAATATGTTGAAAGGGGACAAGAAATTTTGAGCAAACTCTTGTTAAACATGAATTAGATTTCTAGTCCCTTTTTTCTGGACACCCTTTCCATGTTTGTTAGGAAAGCTTAGTAAATGTTTGAAACATGAAATATCTCTTTCAAATTGGAGAGATGGTCAAAGACATTGATAATTTGGTAGTACTATTTGTGTGAGTGATCCTGACTTAGAGTTTAAAAGGCCAAAGACATGGGTGGACTTTTTGTGTGAGTGATATTGAACTAGAGTTTATCGACCCTGATTTCCAACTAGGAATCGCAAGTAATGTGGTAAATAAATAGATATTTAGGAGCATTTTTTGTGTAAAAGTCTAGGATGTATATTGATAGCAACACTGACATAAAGATTATCTATATTAGAAAAAGAAAAGGATCCAAGTTTGATCATATGTAAATTCTAGTAAATAGTTTTGATATTGCAAATTTTTTTAAATGCTAATTTTGATAATCGTCTAACCTTTTTTTATTATTATTATTAAAAATGGTTATTAAAATACAATTATAATTCTTAGAGCCACAAAGAGCTTCTCTCAAAAATGTTAATTTTCTAAGAAATCAAAATATTACTACATAAGATAATATACTTTCTTATAAGCGCATATGCAAATTGGTTGCAATTAAATTAAGGAAATGACAACTTATTGAGAAGGAGATGTAAAGATTAATTTTTTAGCTGTCTTATGTGGAGTCCAATATTGTAGCTTTATTAGAAGGCTTAAAAGAGAGAAAGTTATTGGGTTTAATGTGTTGGCCTTAGTGGAGGATGAAGAGCAAGTGGTAGTGCTGCTCAGTGAAATTTTTATCTCTCATTCTTAGTTAGATAAACATTCAAATATGATATTGTAGCTTCATTGGAAGGCATAAAAGAGAGAAAGTTATTGGGTTTTTGGGCTTAGTGGAGGATGAAGAGTATGTGGTAGTGTTGCTCCAACGAAATTTTGTATTTCTCATTCTCGGTTAGACAAACATTCAAAAATCATTCCTTTTTCTTACTTTCACTTGATGTTGGGGTTTATGGGCTTTGTAATGAAGCTAGTCATCATGGGTTTGGTTTAGATTCAAAAATAAATTGATCGGACGGGTTTTTTCTTCTATGGTAAAAGTTTAAATCCAACTGTTTCTTCCTTACAACTCAATAAAACCCCATTTAAAAGATCCACATTATAGGGATATCGAATCAATGAAAATAAAACAATGGTATTGACAAAGATTTTGGCAATAGTAAAAGAAAAATGAAGATGATAGATGTAAAGGATTTTGGGTTACCCAAAAGTTCATGAAGTAGAGAATGTTTGTTGTGGGTGTGTCGACTATGGGTATGAGAAGAGGTAGAAGAAAATTATGATTAGGGTTATGCAATGAGATTTACTAAATTGTGGGTATGAGGAAACAATGAGGTTTTTTTTTTTTTTTTTTTTGGTCCCCAGTCACTATTCTAAAAGTGGGCCCATTGAGTTGTAATATTTAAAAAAATTTATTTCATATGGTGTTATTTTCCAAAAAAAAATGACACCTTTTTTTATAATGTCACCTTTATAAATTTTAAGCCTTATGGTGTCATTATTTTAAAACTGATATTATAAATTATTTTTGTAATATAGTCAATTTCTAGTTTATGTAAATCAAATTATTTGGTATTTTTAATAAACAAGTTCTCATTAAAAGGAAAGATTTATTTATAAACTTAAGATCATTGGTTAATGATCTTTAGTGCGTGACTCCATCATCAATATTACCAAGTAATGATAATAATCATATCTTACTAAAAAGAAAGAAACCTAGAACTAATCAAACATACTTTTAGCACTTACATGTAGATCATATTAATCTAAATAAAATTCAAAGACTAGTTAAGTTTAAAATATTGCATTCTTTGATTCTAAAGGATCTTCCGGTTTATGAATCTTTTATATAAGGTAAAATGACCAAGAGAGCCTTTATAGCTAAAAAACAGAACATTATAATCAATAATAATTTTTATCTGTGGCTAAATTAGTCTTTTAAAAATCTTCATTGTTAGTCTTTTTTTACTATCATAATTTGTTGGCAATAGCAACAATGTGAATATGTTAAATAGTCAATTGCTAAAAACTTTATAAAAAAATAGAAAAAATCCATGTATGGTTAGACTTTTAGCAATACACCTTTGCCCAACTATCATGCAACAATATTCACCTTTTCGTAGAAGTCTTTATTCCCAATGTATTTTTAAAAACTTTAGAAGAATGCATTAATAATTGTAGTCAGTGTAGCAAACTCTCTCTCTTTCTTTCTACATTGAAATTTAGTAGATTAAACGGAAAAAGGAAAAGACAAGAAAATCTCCATTCCCATTTAAAATACACTCTGAAATTAATGAAATCCAAATTCCATGAAATTACACTACTTATTTTAACAAAGTGAAAAGTGAAAACTTCAAACTTCTTCCATCAAATTCTTAGGTCATGTTTTGCTTGGTTTGGAAAATATTTTCTAATTTTTATTTTAAAAAATAGTTTTTATTTCCTACTTTTTTTTTCTTAAAAATATGTTTAATTAAAATAAGTAAAAGTTGTCTTCAAAAATTGAAATTTATAAAATCTTACTTGATTTTGAGTTTTACAAAGTGGTGAAAATATATATATATATAATAGAAATTTTTGTAATACATATCACATGGTATGAGATATGCATTATAAAGGATAATATAACCTTTTTTGTTTATCTATTTCTATATATATATTGAAATTAATTTTATATGATTTTACTTTATTTTTAATTCTAAAATGGTTTAGTAAAATATTGTGATATAATTAATTTATAAAAGGGTTATATCCCTTTATAATAATCTATAATCTATAATCTAATAAGTATATAAAATATTTATGCCATACTTTTAGTGTACTATTTGATTTCAAATATAAATGCAATAACGTTATTTGTATTAACATATTTTTCATATTTATAATATTTATATTCCTTTTATAGTGCGGATCCTATATGTGATTTTATTTCCTTTTTTTCTTTTTAACTTTTTAGAAAACAATTTTTATTTTCTTAACAAAATGTTTAAAACATCAGGCTGGTGGTTTCCATTTTCCCATTTTTGAGTTCAGTTTCCAGAAAATTAAAATAAAAAAAATACCACCATAACCTGTTTTCAACACTCTCATTTCTATTTTCTTTTAAAATAAAAATAGAAAATAGTCTAAACATACCTTATTTTTTATCAATGCCCTCAATCATAACTTGCCAATTATTTAAGCATAAATCCCTCCATTCCAATCATTGCTTAAAATTATTATTATTATTATTTAGAAATTTTGAGAAATGGATTGTGGATTTAATGGGGTGTGACATTTGGAGATTTTCTTTTCCTTTCATTATGTTGTCCATATTTATGTAAAACTCTCTTATAAGTAGCCAAATAGGCGACCATTTTTCTTGTTTGAGGAGAGGAAGAAGAATATCCAGCGAGTTTGTTTTAGTGGTTCCTACCATGAAATTTGTCTGCCTAATTCTATTCCTTAATCTGATTGGCAAAGGTGGAATCTCGTTTGCAAATGTTTTTAAATATTCTATTTTTTTTGTTTCTAAAAAATTGTTTTGTTAATTTTATAAAACATAGAAAACAATTTGAACTCAATTTAATTTTAAAAACATGGAAAACATGAGTAATTATTTTCACTGCTTATATTATTGACTGTTGAAATTATAGGTATGTGCCAATGTCAACCCAACAATGTGAAGATAGATCAAAGTCCAACGGGGAATAAGGTAGATGGAAAACCAGAGTGGAAGGTGACATTATCCACTGATTGCATTTGTTCTCAGACAGAAGTGAAGTTAGCTTGTGCTGGATTTCAGACTGTAGAAGATCTTCCCTCTTACATCATCACCCACGAGGGTGATACTTGTTCCTTGAACCAACCTGTTCACTATAATGAACCAGTTAGCTTTACATATGCTTGGGATACTTCTTTTGGTTTCAAGCTCATTTCCTCCGGTATTGCATGTTCTTAAGCTGGGGTTTTAGCAGCTCTAGCATTTTCAATAAGCTCTACTTTTGGAAAAGTTTAGCGGCTGTATTTTCCTGTTTTTGTACCTGGGTTATCTGACAAATAATAAGAGCTTCTAATTTGTTTCTGGTCCATGCCCTCCTGTTTTAAGATTGTGTTGTATTTTGAGAAAAAAAGAAGGAAGAAGAAGACCTTTTTTACTGTCGTGAAAATAAAGTTGGTTCTAATTTTTTTAAATCATTACAAATTCATCTATGCATGGAAGTAAATATCCATAAAAAGGAAAAAAAAAAATCTAATTAAGATGTAGGGTTTAACTAGTTTCCAAATATGCAGAATTAAGATTAAAAGAATTGACTAACATTCACTACAAGAAAACCTATTTTTCCCAACAAAAATTTAATAATGAATTATTAGAATTTCATAGCTAAAAATAGTTTTTCCTAACAAAATTTCAAATGTTGTCACTGATACCAAATTTGTGGAATCTTTTCCTAATGAAATTGAAATTTTCGTCACTAAAATATATAACGGGAAAATTTAGCACCCGTTTTTTTTTTTTTTTTGCACGAACACTTTTGTGACGAAAATAACCTATTTAGTGATGAAAATAAATTTGTCACTAAAAGTTACAATTTTTTGTTTATATTTATTGATGAAGGTTTTTTTGTTAGTGATAATATTATTTCCCTATAAATTAAAGAATTTTGTCTTTAAATGATATTATTAAATTGTGACATCAAATAATATTCATTAATAGTTAGATGATTTATTTAATAATTAATTATTATATTTTAAATTTTTATACAATAGTAGTACTATTATGAAATAATGTATTTTTTTAGTAATTAATATTTTATATTATGATATTTTATTTATATTATTGTATATAAATAATATTAAAAATAATTAAAGATATGTAAAGTTAAATACTATGATGTAAGTATATTTGAATGCTTTGTTAATGAAATAATATAAATATATATTATTTTAGTAATTAATATTCATAATATGCTATATTATTTTTATTATTTTATGTAAATAATAATGATAAAATAATAATAATAATTGAAGATATGCAAGATTACATCTTCCCTTTTCCCCTTTTTATGAGATTTCATCCTAGCCATTCATCTCATATTCCTTTTTCCTTTTTTTTTTTTTTTTTTGTTTCAAAACCCAAAAAAAGGTAAAGACAAAGAGAATCTCCTCACACTTTTCCCCACACCTACCCTTTCTTTCTCTTCCCTCATGGTCTCTCCCAATTTTTTTTTTTCATTTTCTTACCCCCAAAACACCACTTTTCCCTTCATTTTATCTCATTTTCTCAACCCTAAACACCATTTTCTCTATATTTTCTCTCATTTTCTCAACCCCAAACACCCATTTCTCTCCATATTCTCAAACCCCAAACACCTCTCTCATTTCTTTCCTTTTTCTCTTACATTCTCTCTTATTCCCACATCTGTGTGTCCCCTTTCTTAATCTCAACATTTCTAACATATAAATCCACCCATGACAATCGTCATGGATGCTCATCCTCGTCATAGATCCAACATCATGGCTAAGACTCTATCCATGGCACAACCGGCAACCACACTTCATGAATGCTTGGATCTCGTAATGTCATAGTCTCGACTTTTGAGATTGAATATGATTATATTTTGTGGATTAAGAATAGTTTTTAGTGTTAATTTTATTATACAAAATTTGGATATTACGTTTTGCAGACAAAATGAATTTGTCACAGTTAATTGTTAATGACTTTTAAGACAAATTATGTCAATTTTCAATGATAAACCTTTTTTACTTTTACCAATGAAATATTTTAGTGACAAAAAGTTTGAGTGACAAATTTCTATTTTGTTGGAGAAAACTTTAGGCAACAAAATGAGATTTTTGTTTGGGATACTTTTAGCAATGAGGATAAGGTGACGAACATGATACAAAATATTTTTTGTCAAAAAATGTTTTTGTAGACGAAATTCAGATTTTCAGTGACAAAATATTTTGTCCCTAAAAGCCTATTTTCTTATAGTGAATTTCGTCATCAATCT
Organism: Vitis amurensis; assembly: GCA_037355405.1. NCBI lineage: Eukaryota > Viridiplantae > Streptophyta > Magnoliopsida > Vitales > Vitaceae > Vitis > Vitis amurensis. Next base: position 11,247 of record JBAPGN010003022.1, on the reverse strand, counting down.
TTTGGGTCAAACAACATAATGTAGATCATGAACTTAAAATCATTATCAAAGTGTCCACAATATAGATAGCAAACTAATCAAAAGGGATACAGAACCTGTTTGAGAATGATTTTAATTAAAATGCTAATACTTTTCAAAAGTGATTTATGAAAGAATCGCTTCAAGTGTTTCTCTATATTATTTTAAAAGTGATTTCAAAATTATGTCAAGCACCTCATTCGCAAGAAGCTCTCTTAAAATCATTCATAAACAGGATATTAGTGTTAGAGTGCATTTGATGGTGATTTTACGAAGTATTTCTGACCTTTCTAACACTTTGACCACATTTAGAGGTCATTTAACACTGATTTTAGAAAATGCTTCTAACATTTTTAACATTTGAAAAATTTTATCATTCAAGTGTTAAAAAAATCAAAAGCCTTTTTTATAACCACTGTCAAATGCACTCTTATAGTGTGTTTGATAGTATTTGATTACTACTCAAAAAGTGCTCTTTTATAGCTTGAAATTAACTGTTTTAAACACTTTTGAGTAGTAGTTAATACTTTTTAACTCAATTGACACATTAAGGACCCTTGCAAGTGTTACTAATCAGTTTTTGGCAAGTTTTGGTGTTTTTGGTAGCTTTTTTATCATTAAAACAAGCCAAGAATGAGGGAGAACTCTGTGTAGTCCATGGCAAAGCAAGTTGAAGCTCAATTACATGAAGAATCCAAGCTTTGGAGCTTCATAACCCTTTGCCAAGCCAATCAAGTATGCAAGGAAGAGAATCAAAGAAGAAATCTAGCAACCAGCAATTTCGCATGGCTATGCAAAATCAAGAGGAGCTTCAATAGCTGCAGAAACTTCAATAATACAAACATTCATTCTCATATTATCTTTATATGGTATCAAAGCCCTCATTCTAAGTTTTTTGATCAATCATGATTTCTTCTCAAATGATCCCTTAAAATTCAATATCTTCTTCTGCTCATCATACTTTCTCTATCAAGCTTACTCCAAGAAATTATCTTGCTTGGAAAACTCAATTTAATCATCTTCCTAATTACCAAAATCTAACTGGGTTTGTTGATGGTTCAACTGTTGCTCCATCGAAAACAATTAAATATTCTTCTACTCCTCCTGCTGAGATTCCAAATCCAGAATATGAAACATGGTATAAAAAGGATCAGATGCTTCATTCGTGGATCTTTTCTTCTCTTTCAGAAGAGATATTTCCTTACGTTATTGGGTTATCTTCATCTTATGAAGTATGACAGGCTCTCTCTCAAGCTTTTGGTTCAGTTTCTCAAAACCGACAGCTGCAATCGCACATTGAACTCCAAGAATTGAAGAAAAACGATCTATCTGTCTCAGCATATTTGCAACGTGCTAAAGCTCTAGCTTATGAGCTAAATGCGGCAGGTCATCCTCTTGCCCCAGCAGAATTTAATGCAATAATTTATCACAATATTGGTGGTGACTATCATGCCATTATCACTGCCTTAAATCTTCGTTCTGAACCAGTGTCATTTCATGAACTCCATGGTCAACTTATTGCTCATGAAATTTTACTTAAGAGCTCTACTGATCTTTCTCAAGCAAACATGGTGACTTGTCAGTCTAATTATGCTTCATTGCTTCCCACTCCATCTCAGAATAATAATCACAAGAAATCTTCGAATTGGAATGGAAATCAACCCCTGTGGTCCTTGCCAAATCTGTGGCTATAGAAACCATACTGCTGATCGTTGTCATCGTCGATATTCTCGTTACAACTCTCACAACCAAAATGCAACTCCTTATGATAATTACTCTTCGAATGGTCATTCTCAAAATAATTGTGCAAGTTCTCAAGTTCCTATTACCAACTACACTCATGGAGGTTCCACTATGCCATGGTATCCTAACACAGCAACGAACTATCACATCATCCCCGATTTAGCAAATCTCAGCATTGCTCATGACTATAACGGACATGACCAGCTCCATGTTGGTAATGGACAAGGTTTGCAAATAACTCATATTGGTATCACATCCCTTCCTTCATCTTCTGGTTCTTTCTCTTTAAAAAATATTCTCTGTGTTCCTCAAATTGTCAAAAACTTACTTTCATTTCAAAAATTTGCCACTGATAATTCCTACTTCTTTGAATTTTAGCCCTCTTATTTTCTTGTCAAGGATCAAGTGTCCAAGAAAATCCTCCTACAGGGCCCAAGTGAAAATGGAGTGTTTAAAGAGAGAGAACCAGAAAATGAAGGAAGGGATGTGATACCAGTATGAGTTATTTGCAAACCTTGTCCATTACCAACATGAAGCTGGTCATGTCCGTTATAGTCATGAGCAATGCCGAGATTTGCTAAATCAGGGGTGATGTGATAGTTCGTTGCTGTGTTAGGATTCCATGGCATAGTGGAACCTCCATGAGTGTAGTTGGCAACAGGAATTTGAGAACTTACACAATTATTTTGAGAATGACCAACCGAAGAGTAATTAGCATGAGGAGTTGCATTTTGGTTGTGAGAGTTGTAACGAGAATATCGACAACGACAACGATCAGCGGTATGGTTTCTATAGCCACAAATTTGGCAAGGACCTAGGGGTCGATTTCCATTCCAATTCGAAGATTTCTTGTGATTATTATTCTGAGATGGAGTGGGAAGCAATGTAGCAAAATTAGACTGACAAGTCACCATGTTTGCTTGAGGAAGATTAGTAGAGCTCTTAAGTAAAATTTCATGAGCAATAAGTTGACCATGGAGTTCATGAAATGACACTAGTTCACAATGAAGATTTAAGGCAGTGCTAATGGCATGATAGTCACTACCAATATTGCGATAAATTATTGCATTAAATTCTGTTGGGGCAAGAGGACAACTTGTCGCATTTAGCTCATCAACTAGAGCTTTAGCACGTTGCAAATATGCTGAGACAGAGAGATCGTTTTTCTTCAATTCTTGGAGTTCAATGTGCAATTGCAGTTGTCGGTTTTGAGAAACTGAACCAAAAGCTTGAGAAAGAGCCTGTCATACTTCATAAGATGAAGATAACCCAATAACATAAGGAAATATCTCTTCTGAAATAGAAGAAAAGATCTAGGAATGAAGCGTCTGATCATTTTTATACCATGTTTCATATTCTGGATTTGGAATCTCAGCAAAAGGAGTAGAAAAATCTTTAATTGTTTTCGATGGAGCAACAGTTGAACCATCAACAAACCCAGTCAGATTTTGGTAATTAAGAAGAGGATTAAATTGAGTTTTCCAAGCAAGATAATTTCTTGGAGTAAGCTTGACAGAGAAGGTATGATGAGCAGAAGAAGAAATTGAATTTGAAGGGATCATTTGAGAAGAAGTCATGATTGATCAGAAAATTAGAATGAGGGCTCTGATACCATGTAAAGATAATTTGAGAATGAATGTTTGTATTATATTGTTGTGTTAATAATGAATACAAGAGCAGCTTTATATAGTTGAATTACAGAGTTTGAAATAGCATAAAATAGCTAACTACTTACATGATTAAAGGATGATAGTTACAACAATAAGATAGATACAAATAAAACAAACTATATCTGGTTGTTGCTCTAACATTTCAAAAGTAGTATTTAAAAACATTTGGAGATGAGATTTTACCTAAAAGGCTTGACTTGCCCTAACAAGCCATGTCTTCCTCTTCAAAAATAAATAAATGAATAAGAAAAAAAAAACCATTGATAACTAACCCTTTCATTTGTGTTCTATTTTGATTTCAATCAAGCTAATACCACATATTTTATACTATGGTGCAATCAAATCATCCCTTTAGTTCATGGCATCTGTGTTTTCCACTATCTCTTAGGTGGAAAAAAATCAACTGAAAAAAATTAAGGATGATGAAGAAAACAAAAGTCCTATTTTGCAATATCAGTTATGGATCCACAATGACAAATATGTTATTTTACGAGTACTTGAAACCATCAAAGAAGATATTTTTAGCATGATCTTTGGTGTTGATACGGTATATAAGGTATAAAATTCTCTTAAAGAGTAATTGTTCTGAGTAACAATGAAAAAAGAAAAAAAAAAATCTGAAAAATATGTTGATGACTTAAAGAAGAAAGGGTCATGATCTCTTGAAGAATATTTAAGAGACTTTAAAAATATATCGAACAATCTTGCTGGAAACAAAAGCCAGACCACGACAAAGTTTGTCATTCCGCATATGGCTTAAGATAAAGGTATGAATTTTTTATTTATTTTTTTGCACTTACTATATATGTTCTTTTAGCCGATTCATATTAGCTCTTTAAGGATATAAGCTATCTCACAATCAAAAACGAGAAGCGAAAATGTTCCTAGAGTATGCACAAATTTTTATTTGGACAATGATACAATCATGGTTAGGATGGTTGAGGAGACAATTTTCAACTTGAGGGGAAGAGTGTTTCATAGTTCCTACATGTTACATTTATTTTTTTTTTAAGAAGAATTTAATATTTTTATCAAGTTTTTGTTAAAGGATGTCTTCACCATGTTTTGAGGTAAGTTAAGTGTCCATATTCATTCCCTCTTAAACTTGAGGGAATATATTAAGGGAAAGAATGAAATATGACAAAGGACAATTGACTCCACATTCAATTAAAATTTCTTTTATCATTATCTTTTGTGTTATGTTCTCTCTTACTTTTTCAACCAAGAGTCTAATACCAATTTTTATTATTAGTATAATCTCATGAATGAGAGAGAATGATTCCACTATACCATACATAATATTATAGAAGACAAAATTCAGATACAACTATTGAGTTTCAAAACATCCAATATTTGATTCAATAGACATTTTTTTTTTTTTTTTTTTTTGCTTTTTGTTGAAACGAATTTGTTTTCACATTTCAAATTGTTTGTTTTTTCACATTTTGACTTATTACTTAATTCTTAATTTTTTTTAATTGAATATAAAATATCAAAATATTTGATTTTTTTTAAATGCTAAAAGTAACATATTGGTTTTTTTTATTTTTAATACTTAATAAAAATAAAACATTAAAACAATAAACAATTTAATACTTAACATAATTAAGCACTATTTAGCTTTAAGTTCTATTTAACTTAAGTTAAAACAAAAAAACAAACAAACATCACCCTCAACAAAAGTTTACAATGCAAAAACCATATTCAATTACCTTAAGTATAATATATCACATATAAGGTTTGACATAATAAAATGGAAATTAAGGATCTTTGAAATTAATTATTTTGTGGCCAACTGCGAAGGTAACAATAAATTGTACCCTTTGACCCAAAAGGCTGAAAGCAAAAATTGTAACTTATTTTGTATATGTGTCAATCCATTCAATCTTATGTTTTTTGGTTTTCTCAATATTTTATTTTTGTTCCTATTTCATTTCTTCTGGAATATGAATGCATTTGATTATTTCAATTATCGTGTTTGGATGCATATAGGAATATAAGGTTAGAATGATTATTTATTTTCATTTCAATGTTTGATAACAATGAGAATATGAATGAAAAAAAATTACAATAATATCTTTTCGTAGTTTAAAATAATTTTAATTTTTTATTAAAAAAACACCATTTGTTAAGAGTTTTATTTTGGATAAATATTATGATTAAGAAAATAATATTTACTTGTTAATTAAAAATTAAGATGTTATATATCATTTCTTATACTAAGGGAATCAAAACACATCCTTCTTAATTGGATTATTGTAATGACTTCTTTTTAAACTCGAAATAATTCCATTTTTCATAACTTTTTAAAATATCAATCAGATCTATAGCCAACAAACCAAACCAAAATCTCAAAAAGTATTAGGGAAAGAAAAAAAAATGATAAGAAAAATTATTTTTTCATATTTGAAAGAAAGTTAAATATAATTAAAATTATTAAAAATTTTACATACTTTTAAATTATTTAATCTATATATGGAAAAATTAAATCTGCAAAAAAAGTTTGAAACAATATATAAAAATAATGTATTAACTTTAAATCCATTTTTAATTTTTCTTCATTTTTATTTCTTTCTACTTTTTCTCTCTATTTTCTTTCCCTCACATTTTCCTAAGAACCAAACATAGCCTATAAGAAACACTCTAACTCATCACAATCATACAACAAGATCACATGGAGACTAGAAACATATTCAGAAGCTCTTATTATATTTTGGAGTTACAATAAACTTTGCTTAAAATATAGCTGAAGACAGAAAGTCTTGGGAGTTGTTAAAACTCTAGATTAAGATTAACATGCACTCTTAGAGGAAATGAGGTGGAAATCATACATGGTATCCGCGACATACGTGAGGGTAATTGGTGAAAATGCGCTAATAGAAATGGTTACGGAACAAGTATCACCATACTTGTTGAAGATGGTAGGGTCGGGCTCTTGTATAGGTTCAAATCCAGCACAACTTAACTTCAAATTCATTTGAGAACAAGGGCAATCAGTAGTTAATGCCAACTTCCACTCTGGTTTCCCTTGTACAGTATTCCCTGTTGCACTATTCTTTACACTCACTCTGTTGTCTGGACAAAGCCGGATGCACAGCATACCTATCATTTCAATGACCGACCATATAAGCACCCGATGTAATTAGCGGTTTTCTGTGTTTTAAAAATTAAAAACACTAAAACAGAAACAGCACCAGAAACAAACAAACTGTTTTCTGTGTTTGAAAATCTAAAAAAAAACAAAAAAAATATGTCAAAGTGATACATATTTCAAAAGTAGTGTGTGAAATCATATGGAGATGAGATTTTACCTTTCCCCATTACAGTAAGGAAGAAAATTAGACAGACAAAGTTCATGGTAGAAACCATTGTAACAAACGAAGTCACCGGATATTCTGTTTGCTAGAGATAAGAAAAATGGCTGTTTTTTTTGGCTAGTTATAGAGAAGTTTTTAGATAAATATGGCAAGTTAAAATATTTTTCTATATTTATATATATTCATATTAATATTTTTTTAAGGGAAAGTGTCAAAGTTTTATTTATAAAGTTTTACTAATAAAGTTTTACTATATTTATATTTATATTTTTTTTTTTAATTTTTCTTGAACTTTCTAGGAAATAAACTTAGTGTTACACAAGGAATGACATGATCATTAAAGGTTTGACCAACCCTACCAAGTTTGTTTTTAGATAAATATGACAAATTAAAATATTTTAATATATATATTTTTTTTTAAGGAAAAGTTTCAAAGTTTTACTAAAGAACATCCAATATTTATTTCCATTGTCTGAAAATAATTTTATGATTTGTACCTTTAGAACATATCATGATCAATCAATTGTCAGCCCTTCAAAAAACTTTAATGGTAAATTAGTTGTACATTTAGAAACTAAATAAAATGGAAATTAAATTTTTAAAAATTATGGCTATGTTTGGTTTTAGGAAAGAAAAAATGTTAAAGAAAATAGTTTTGTAATGTTTAGAGTCCGTTTGGTAGTGATTCTAGTGGAAGTGTTTTTATTTGAAGTGTTTTCTACTATAGTGTTTTTGTGAAAAACACTTTTATGATAATCAGAAAAAATGATTCTAAAGTGTTTTTGATAATATATTGTATAAATATAAAAACACTTTCAATATTAATAAATTACCAAAAAGGACATACAATTTTAATTAAAAAAAATGGTATGATAAAAAAAAACTTTTTATTAATGAAAAAACATCTAAATCACTAAAAAAATAACATTGAATAAAAGATAATTTTAAAATTAAAACAATACATGATTACCTATTAATTTCTATAAAAAAAAGACTTTTCTAATTAAAAATAATAATTTTTTTATCACTATACTAAAATTTTAAAAAATATTTACAAAAAACATCTAAATCAATAAATAAATAAAAACAACATTGAATAAAAGATAATTTTAAAAGTAAAACAATATATGACCACCTATTAATTTCTACAAAAAAAAAAAGATTTTTCTAATTAAAAATAATAATAAAGGAGAGAGGTATGAACGAAAGGGAAGAAAGATATCGGGAATCACTGGGGGGCATTTTTGGAATATTTCAAAAAAATTGAAGTGTTTTTTTTAAAAAAATTGAAGTGTTTTTTTTAAAAAAACACCTGTCAAGTGATTCTCTAAAAATCACTTCAAGTGTTTTTCCAGATTTTCAAAAGTGTTTTTTAAAATTTGTCAAACACTTTATTTTCATCCCAAAAACACTTAAAAGTGTTTTTAAGGGTAGAAACACTTTTAAAAATCACTGTCAAACGAGCTTTCATTATGGAAAATATAAAAGAAAATCAAATATAATTAAAATTAATTAAAATTTTATATATTTTAAAATTATTTAATTTTTATATAATGGAGAAAAATAAGTGAAATGGGTTTGAAAAAATATTTAGAAATAATTTATTGATTTTGAATCTAGTTTTTATTTTCCTTCACTTTTTCTTTTATTCTATTTTTCTTATCTATTTTTTTTCCTTCTCATTTTCCCTTAAATTTTTCAGGAACCAAACATAACTTAAATATTTTGTAGCCAAAAGAAAGCACCAAGTAATTGACACTAAATTCCTTTTAAGTTAACCTGATTTACACTAAAGACATTTTGAAAAGGATTTTAAGTTCTTCATCTACCTTGTACCCTTTCACCCAAAAGGTTGATAATAATTGGTTTTTCCCCTCAAATTTTCCATATACAATCAAAAAAATTTATTTTCAAGAAATAACCCTATCCTCAAGAAATCTTTTAATTAGTTCAATACAAGATATTCCACTATGTCTTATTCTAATGTTCTATAGTATTGCCTTACGGTTAGCCTTACTTTGTGATTTTTGAAACCTCCAATAAAAGTTTGATACAATGATAATCTATTTATTGGTTACCATCAGGATAAACTTTAAATAAGCTTGAACTAATAAGATTGTACTAAAATTGTTAGTTCTAATCAAAATCTACCAAAATGGGTCATAATGCAAGAGAAAACTATATTTACATCTATACTATCTATAAAAGTACAATATGTTTTACACTTTTTTCCTTCCTAAAACATCCCTATTATATCATTTATTTTTCTCTTTCCTCAATTTTATAAGTTTCTAAATTATTTTTATTATTCAAATGTAACTTCCTCTTATTATTTATTACAATTATTAATATCAAATTTATTTGTGTAACATCCATTTATTTAATACCAGAAAACCCTTCCATCTACACTACTATTTGTGTAACATCCATTTATTTAGTATCACAAACCCATTTAACTTTGACTCTTATTCTAACTATTGAAAGATTGAATTGATACTTATCCTAATTATTTATTTATTTTTCTTTGGATGTATGTCATTTTTTTAATTATTTATTATTTCATATGAAAAAAATGATTTTGTATGTTGGTTGGTTATAAAGAAAAATGTGAGATATCTATTAAATTGATATGGTCTTTTGTGACTTACAAAGTAATGAAGATGAATGATTTTAATGACTTTTTTAAAAAAAAATCCTATTATATTCATTATGATTTATAAATAAAAAAATAATAAATGAATTTAATGACCCTTTTTTTTCCCAAATTTCTTTTATTTTATTTATTTTACTTCTATCCCATTTTTATTAGTTGATAATGATAAGGTTAAAAAAAATTACTTATTAAGTTATTTTAAACTTGTAACATCTTATTGGTATTATAATTACTAATATCAAATAAATTCACCCATTACTATTCATTATAATCATTAATATTAAATTTATTTTGACCATTATTATTAATATATGGAATTTATGTGAGTAACATATGTATTATTTTAAAATTTTCTCTAAAATCTCATATAAAATTTATTAAAAACCATATGAAGCAAGCCAATTTATAATACCTTTCTAAGAAACCTTGTGATATGAATATTCTATTAAATTAACTCATGATTTAAAATTTATACTCAAACTTGGGATTAAGTATTAACTTGAATTATATATATATATATATATATATATATATATTTGGACTTTGTTATTAACACATTTTATTTCTCTTATTTTCGTTAGGTTTGGGGGTGAGGGTGGATTAAGTATTAAATTGAGTTAAATATAATTTTTTTTTTTTTTGGACTTTACTATTAACATATTTTATTTCTCTTATTTTCATTATAGGCCGAGTGAGGGAAATCTTTGTCAATGTTTCCTCCTATAGTCAAATTATTGAACTATCTCTATAAAATAAATTTTTTTCACATATATTTTATCTTTTTGTTATTTATTTGTACCTTATAATTTTTAATATTAAATTTAAATTTATTATTATTTGACTCAACTTATTATCATACTCATTGTACAATTTTTTATTATATATATATATATATATATATATTCCTTTTCTTTTTCACTTTGTTCACTTTTCCATTTTTATTCAACCCCACGTAATTAAAGGAGGAAAAAAATGACAAATTTATTTAATATACCATATTGATGTGATAATATAAAATAATTTATGATTAATATAAAATAATAAACTATATTACTAATGCACAATTTATTAGATTATTTTTATGAAATCCATTCAAGTAAATAATAAAGTTATTTTCATTCTTAACTTTTATAAGTAAAACTTTGTTAAATAGCTCATTGATTGTTTAAAAGTGAAAAACAATTTTTTAGAACATAAGATACACATTATTGATTAACTGTACTTATCATCAATGTGTAGATCCCACATTATTGATAATCTCTAATTTATTCATAGACAATATAGAAAACATATTTAAGAGTAAAATTGTCTTTTACAAATTTTTGAGATAAGTGAAACTTCTCAATAATTATCACATCTAGCCCATGGTAATTCTCCCTTTAGTTTTGTAAATCCTAATGTCAATGTCAAACTCTGCATATTTGGAAACTAGTTAAACCCTACATCTTAATTGGATTTTCATTTTTCTTTTTTTTTCCCTTTTTTGGATATTTACTTCCACTCATAGATGAATTTGTAATGATTTAAATAAATAAATAAAACCAACTTTATTTTCACAACAGTTAAAAAGGCCTTCTCCTTCCTGTTTTTTTTTTTTTTTTTCCAAAATACAATAAGAAACACTCAACTCACAATCTCAAAACAGCAGGGCATGGACCAGAAACATACTAGAAGCTCTTATTATTTCTCAGATAACCGCTAAACTTTTCCAAAAGTAGAGCTTACTGAAAATGTTAGAGCCGCTCAAACCCCAGCTTAAGAACATGCAACAGTGGAGGAAATGAGCTTGAAACCGAAAGAAGTATCCCAAGCATATATAAAGCTAACTGGTTCATAATCGTGAACA
>JBAPGN010003021.1:0-23432 GCA_037355405.1 Vitis amurensis | reverse complement strand
AAAAATTATTAGTTTGGTTTCTTTGTTTATATTATGCTTAGTTTAGTTTTTTTTTTTTGAAAAAAAAAAAATCATTAGTTTGTTTATTTTGTTGATCTCATGTTTGGTCTAGTTTTTAAAAATTATTAGTTTTGTTACTTTCTTGATATTATGCTTGGTTTTGTTTCTTTTAAAAATCATTAGTTTGATTACTCTTTTGATCTCATGCTTAGTTTAGTGCATAAAAATTAATAGTTATATTGCTTTGTTGATATTATACTTAGTTTAGTTTCTTTTAAACATCATTAGTTTGGTTTTTCCGTTAAAACAATGTTTAGTTTAGTTTTTAAAAATAATTATTTTGATTGCTTTGTTGATGTTATACTTAGTTTTGTTTCTTTTAAAAGTCATTAGTTTGGTTATTCTTTTGATCTCAAGCTTAGTTTAGTTTTGAAAAATTATTAGTTTGGTTTCTTTGTTTATATTATGCTTAGTTTAGTTTTTTTTTTTTTTGAAAAAAAAAATCATTAGTTTGTTTATTTTGTTGATCTCATGTTTGGTCTAGTTTTTAAAAATTATTAGTTTTGTTACTTTCTTGATATTATGCTTGGTTTTGTTTCTTTTAAAAATCATTAGTTTAGTTATTCAGTTGATCTCAAATTTAGTTTAGGTTTAAAAAATTATTAGTTTTGTTGCTCTGTTGATATTATGCTTGGTTTAATTCTTTTAAAAATTATTCGTTAGGTTATTTTGTTCATTTCATGCTTAGTTTAATTTTTAGAAATTATTAGTTTGGTTTCTTTGTTGAAATCATGCTTAGTTTAGTTTCTTTCCAAAATCATTAATTTGGTTATTCTGTTAATCCAATGTTTAGTTTAGTTTTTTAAAATGATTAGTTTGGTTACTTTGTTGATGTTATTCTTGGTTTAATTCTATTAAAAATCATTAGTTTGGTTATTCTGTTAATCTCATATTTAGTTTAGTTTTAAAAAATTATTTTAGTTTAGTTGCTTTATTATACTTAGTTTAATTTCTTTTTAAAATCATTAGTGTGGCTATTCTTTTTATCTCATGCTTTATTTAGTTTGTAAAAATTATTAGTTTTGCTACTTTGTTGATATTATGCTGAGTTTAGTTTCTTTTAAAAATCATAGTTTGGTTATTCCATTAATCTCATGTTTAATTTAGTTTTCATAAAATTATTAGTTTTGTTACTTTGTTCATGTTATGCTTGATATAATTATTTTTAAAAATCCTTAGTTTGGTTACTTTGTTAATCTCACACTTAGTTGAGTTTTTAAACATTATTAGTTTGATTGCTTTCATGATATTATACTTAATTTAGTTTCTTTTAAAAATTATTAGTTTGGTTAGTCCGTTGATCTCATGTTTAGTTTAGTTTTTAAAAGTTATTAGTATGATTGATTTGTTAATACTATGCTTAGTTTAGTTTCTTTTAAAAATCATTAGTTTGGTTATTCTTTTGATCTCATAATTACTTTAGTTTTGAAAAATTATTAGTTTGGTTGCTTTGTTGATATAATGCACAATTTAGTTTCCTTTAAAACACATTAGTTTAGTTATTTGGTTGATCTCATGTTTTGTTTAGTTTTTAAAAATTACAAGTTACCGTCCTTTGTTGATGTCATGCCAAGTTCAATTTTTTTTTTTTAAAAAAAAGAATAAATTTTATTTTAGTGATTTAGTCAATCTCATATTTAGTTTTGGTTTTAAAAATTATTAATTTGGTTGTCTTGTTGATATTATACTTAGTTTAGTTTCTTTAATAAGTAATTTGTTTAGTTATTCAATTGATCTCATATTTAGTTTAGTTTTGAAAAATTATTAGTTTTGTTGCTTTGTTGAAATCATGCTTAGTTTAGTTTCTTGTCAAAATAATTAGTTTGGTTATTCCGTTAATCTCATGTTTAGTTTAGTTTTTGAAAATATTAGTTTGGTTGTTTTGTTGATGTTTTGTTTGGTTTAATTCTATTAAAAATCATTAGTTTGGTTATTTTTTAATCTTATGTTTAGTTTAGTTTAAAAAAAAAAAAATTATTGGTTTGGTTGCTTTGTTGGTTTTATAGTTGGTTTAGTTTCTTTTAAAAATCATTAGTATGTGGTTATTCCATTAATCTCATGTTTAGTTTAGTTTTTAAAAAATTATTAGTTTGGTTGCTTTGTTAATACTATGCTTGGTTTAGTTATTTTTAAAAATCATTAATTTGGTTATTCTTTTGATCTCATGGTTAATTTAGTTTTAAAAAATTATGGTTGCAATAGGCACGCACAGAAGAGGCAACCACACACCACAGTTTGGGTGGCATCCCACAACAAGCAGCAACATGGGACTCTATTGGAGAGAATTCTCCACACACAGCCACATAAAGGCTGCCATACACAGTTGAAAAGATATCCATAGGACACACCATAAGATGGTGGTAGTAGCCGCACGTTGGACTTAAGAAAAGCGGTTGTCAGTTTCAATGCACAATAATGAAGAAGAGATTCACACACGCAACAATGGGAAGGTAAGTTGATTTTTTTTAGTTTGGTTTTTGATTAATTATATATGTTTGACAAGTTATTCTTTTTTAGTTTGGTTTTGATTAATTATATATATATTGAAAGGTATAATTTTTTTTTGTTTAGTTTTTAATTTAACATATTATATTGAAAGGTTTTAATTTTTTTAGTTCATCATATTATATTAAAAAGTTAGAATTGCTTTTAGTTTCATTTTTTATTTATTGTACCATATAGAAAGGTTATAATTTTTTTTTTATTATTATAGCTCACTAGATTAATTGTTTTGTAGGATAAAATTTTTATTTTGAAGCTTGTGTCATTTTAGTTTATTTGATTCAAGTTAATTCACGAGTTTTATAGTTTTAATTAATTAGTTTAATTAGTTTGATTGATTTGATGTCATGATGTTTTATCTTACAAAGTTTGATAATTGTAGTACTTAATCGTCTTGTTTTAGGTTTTGTGTTATTAGGTTTTTTCTCTATGCTATTTAAAGTTCTCATTTTTAGTAATTTGGTTTAAATTTTCTTGTGTTATTATATTTAAAGTTCTTGTCTTTAGAAATTTGGTAGTTCTAATTTTTTAGATTTTCTTGTTATAAGCATGCCTTTGATTGCATTATTATATTTAAAATTCTCATATTTAGAAATTTGGTAGTTCTTAGGTTTTAGATTTTCTTATTATTATGCATGTCTTTGATTGCACTATGTTATTAAAGTTCTGATTTTTGGAAGATTATTGATTCTTAGGTCTTAAATTTCCTTGTTATTATATTTGTAATTTGATTATTATTTTTATTAAAGGTTTCATCCTTAGAAGATTGGTATTTTTTAGGTTCTAGATCTTTTGGTTTTATTTCATGCAAAAGTCTTGATATTTATTTTTAAAAGCTTAGAAAATTCTTAGGATTTTAGTTTTCTGGTTGTTATGTATTATTCACGGTGTTGGCTTATCTTTCATGCTATTAAAAGTCTTCATTTTTATTTTTGAAAGCATATTGGTTTGTTTGGGACTTAGTTAAAATTCACATTTTTTGGTTTATTATCTTTGAAAGACTTTTTTTTTTTTTTTTAAAGAAAATAGTCTTTTTTTAGAATTGATATTTTGAGTTGAATCAAAGTTGTTCCCTTCTTTTCACAAAAAAATAGATTTTCTCTATCATGATTGAGGCTCTTGGATCATGAGTTAAAGGTGGTAAAAAAGGAGATCCAAGTTGTTTATTTGTCTTGTTTTCAAATTCCTTTATGTTAGAATTTAAAATTTCCTACTCTATGACTATTGTTTGGGATTTCTTAATTTTCTTGTTTCCTTTTGCACCTAAAATTACTTTCAAAAGTATTTAAATCATCAAAAGGCTTTGAAAAAAATATTTGTTCTTGGTTTAGGCAAAAAACCGCATTTTCTTTAAAAATTATGCAACTCATTTCATCTAAGTTGCATTCTCCTTTGTTAGTTTTCAAAATTTTATTTTTATTCACATAGGCTTGGACTTGTGCTCCCAAATTAATGGGAATACACAAGTAAAACAAATGGATATTGAATGGGGGCTTGATGGAATCCTTGTATGAAAGAATTTTTCAAAACTTGTTCTTGTTTTCGGTTTCCACTCAACTACTGACCCTTGGGATTTAAAATTCGTTTTGATAATTTAGAGTATTTAAAAAAAGATTTCCAAAAATTTTATGATGTTCATTACTTCTTGAACTTGATTTTGGAATATTATTCGAGTCAAAAAGATTTTCTTGAAGTCAAAATTATGATCATCTCTTTCAGCATGTTTTGTTTAGGCTTACTTCTGTACACTTGAGAGCACTTTGCAAAATAAAATTACTTTTTGATATTTTAAATTTAAATAAATATTTTCCTCATATTTTTTACTTCTTAAGATTGAATTTTGAGACATAAAATATTAAAAAAATATGTTTTCTTGAGAGAGATGATTTTTCAAATTTGTGCCTACTACACATGATTGCTTTTGGATAGTTGATAAGTTTGAGTGTTTTAAAATACTTTCTAAGGCTCCCTAGTCTGGGCTTTATTTATTTTTTATTTTTGTAAACTAGACAACTTGAAGGACATGTATGATTTTAGGAGACCATTGAATATTTTTACAAATTCATTTTGGGTTTTTTTATGTTGTTCTAGACATGTAGGAGATGTTTCCTAAAAACTTTTGTAATTAAATTCCACTTCAAGATATTTTTTTTAGGATTTGTTTTATGATACTTCCTATTATGATCGCATGCTAAAAATCTTGTACTTTACTTGACTTTGCCTTTTTTTTTTTTTGGTGTTATTTGTTTGACTTATCTTGCTTGACTTTGGTTATTGTATTGTGATACAGGCATAATAGAGAGGTTTGTCTTAATTTCATGATAAAATGATGTTCCTAGATATTAATTTACAATTTTTCTTTTGATAATAGTGTGCTACCCCTTTTGCTACATGTTTTAATCATCACCCTTGATTTTTTTTTATTTTTTTTTAGGAGTTGTATACATGACTTATTTAATAATTTGTGTTTTCTTATACTTTGGTCATTTCTATTATAATATTTAGATACCATGCATGATAGGATTTCTTTACTTTATTGTTTGTTATTAAAACTTTGATCTAACCTCTCATGTCTTATGGAAGCACATTGTAAGCTATTTATGCTATTCAGGTACGCTTTTTATCTTTGCATCTTGATTCCATTAGTTATGTAAAGCTTCATATATGATCATTATCATGCTTAATATATCTTTTTGATTACTTGTTTGATTCACCATGTTAGATTTCTTACTATGGTAAAATACATGTTGTGTGTGTGTGTGTGTGTGTGTTTTTTTTTAAAAACTAACTTTCATGTCTTGTGACAACGCTTAAGTTGCAGCTCAGGTTACGCCTATCTTCTTTACTCCTGTGATTGATTGCTTACATATATTTGTTTGAATATGGATAACATGTAATTTGAATTTAGATAAACACCTTATCCTTTCTTGGTATCATTAGTCAATCGATTAATTGTTGTATTTCCCTCAATCTAGTTCTAGAGACCTTTTTAAGGCTTAGAGGGTGCTAAACACCTTATCCAAAACTTAAGGAATTTTTCTTAGGCTTTTAGTTTTTTTATTTTATTTTCCTTAAAAACAAATAAAAATAAGTGGCAACTTTGATTTTAACAACAATAATTTTTTATCATTTAAAGAGTGAGTCCCATCGATGAGTGGGAACGCACGTAAAAAATGCAGATCCACAAATTGACAACTCCATTGAGAATTTTTGAGGATCAAGCTTGAACACTAGAGGAAAATAAGGCGTTTAGTTGGTTGATTAGAAAGTCCCTACCTTCCTTTAGGCAGGGTGATTCAATTTGCTTGCTTGATTGATTTGTAAAGTTGGATAATTGTAGTACTTAACTGTTTGTGATTTAGTTAAAATTCACATTTTGGGTTTATTATCTTTGAAAGACTCTTTTGAAGAAAATAGAATTTTTTTAGGATTGATATTTTGAGTTGGGCTTAATTGTTTGGTCCTTTGGATTCTCATCATTTGGAAACCATCGTAGGTTTTATCTAAGTTTATTCTTTGATCCTTTCGTTTCTTATCATTAGAACACCATCCTAGTTTCTATCTAACCTTATTTTTTTGTTCCATTGGTTTCTCATCATTAGGTCGCCATCCTAGGTTTTATCTTAGTTTCTTTGCTTTCTCTTCATTGGAACTCCATTATAGTTTCTAAGTTTATTCTTAGTTTCACTCATTAATCATCACTGGGACACAATCTTAGGTATTATCTAAGAATATTTGTTTTTTCCTTTGGTTTCTTATGATTGGAACTCCATCCTGGCTTCTATCTAAGTTTAATCGTTTATTCCTTTTGGTTTCTCATCTTTAGGATACCATCCTAAGTTTTATCTAAGTTTCTTCATTGTTCCTTTGGTTTCTCATCATTAGGACACCATCCTAAGTTTTGTCCCAATTCATTCTTTTTCATTTTGTTTCTCATCAATGGGATGCCATCCTAGGTTCTATCTAACCTTAATCATTTGTTCCTTTGGTTTCTCATCACCGGGACACCATCATAGGTTCTAAATTTCCTCTTTGTTCCTTTGGTTTCTCATCATGGGGACACCATCCTAGATTCTATATTAGTTTGTTCATTTTATTTCTAGTCATTGGGATGTCATCCTAGATTCTATCTAAGCTTAATCATTTGGTTCTCTGGATTCTTGTCATTGGGACAACATCGCAGGTTTTATCTATGTTTATTCTTTGGTCCTTTCATTTCTCATCATTAGGACACCATCCTAGGTTCTATCTAACCTTATTCGTTTGTTCCTTTGGTTTCTTATCATTGGGTCGCCATCATAGGTTCTATCTTGGTTTATTCTTATTTCATTTGCTTTCCCATCATTGGAACACCATTTTTAGATCCTACCTAAGTTTATTCTTAGCTTCATTGATTTATCATCATTGAGACGTCATCCTAATGATTCTATCTCATTTTATTCTTTGTTCATTCCGTTTCTCATCATTGGGGTGTCATCTTAGGTTCTATCTAAAGCTTAATCGTTTGTTCGTTTAGTTTCTCATCTTTAGGACACCATCCTAGGTTCTAAGCTTAATTCTTTATTCGTTTGGTTTCTCATCGTTAGGATGTCATCCTATGTTCTATCTAACCTTAATTGTTTTTTCCTTTGCCTTTGCATTAATGCAACACCATCCTGAGTTCTATCTCAGTTTATTAGTTATTCATTTGGTTTCTCAACATTGGGACGCCATCTTAGGTTCTGTCTAAACTTAATAGTTTGTTCCTTTGGTTTCTCATCATTGGGAAAACAATCGTAGGTTTTATCTAAGTTCAATTGTTTGTTCATTTAGTTTCTCATTATTGGGTCACCATCCTAGGTTCTGTCTAAGCTTAATCATTTGTTCCTTTTGTTTCTCATCATTGGCACACCATCCTAGGTTCTATCCTAGTTTATTCTTTGTTCCTTTGTTTCTAATTATTAGGACGCCATCCTATGTTCTTTCTAACCTTAATTGTTTCTTCCTTTGCTATAGCATCAATGTGACACCATCCTATGTATTATCTCAGTTTATTTTTTGTTCGTTTGGTTTCTCATAATTGGGATGTAATTCTAGGTTCTATCTAAGTTTAATCGATTCTTCCTTTTGTCTCTTATCATTGGGACACAACCCTAGGTTCTATATCAGTTTTCTCTCTGTTCCTTTCTTTTCTCATCATTTGGAAATTATCCTAGGTTTTATCTTAGTTTATTCTTTGTTCCTTTGGTTTTTCTTCATTATAAAGCCATCCTATGTTCCATCTAACCATAATCATTTCTTCATTTTCTTTTGAATCAATGCGACACCTGTCCTGAACAATTGATACTCAAATACAGTATAAGTGCTCTTAAAAATATGGTGATACAAAAATTTAAATGTTGAGTTCCTGTTTGATTTTGTGCAAAAAAAAAAAAAATGCAAAACCTGTTATAAAGAGTACATCTTATATTAAACTTTGTAACTATCAGTTAACAAAATATGTTTCATTTCACAAAAGAAACATGTATTAAATTAATTTACATTTACCAAAACCCCATGGTTCACTATGGGTAGCCCATACTACAAGTGTACTTGACAAATATAAATATATATATATATATATATATATTACATCATTCCTACAAAAAGATTCAGTCTTTAATACAAAGACAAAGCCTCAAAACACTTTCAATGCGAGCAAACAACATCCAATCACAGTAAAGAATTGCTCAAGCATTATTTCTTGTATAGGTCTTCTGTCTTGCATCTAAAGGTGGAAAGGATAGGGTGAGTTCACAACTCAGTAGGAAAGTTTATATCCATACTAAGCATATCCTTACAAACCTTGAATTAAACGTTTAATAGAATGCATGATAAACATTAATAAATATGCAATCATATGGAACATGTATGCATGTGTTTTCTAGTTTCATTTTTGTTTTTCCTCTTCCATCCTTTCACAACTGATAAACTGCTAACCCCCACCAATCTACACATTAGATATCAATGCTCTACAAGATACTAGGTCAATATAATAATGACTATTCTGGGGCATCACCCAAGGGTAAGTCAAACCCCATGTCTTCTGGGACTCATACCCAAGGGCAGGACCAACCCCGTGTCTTTAGGGACTAAACCCAGGGGCAGGACCAACCCCATACACCCACATCAGAGTGTCTTCCTCAAGGGCTTTAGGGACTTTCACCCAAGGACCCACGGTTCCACATAAACAATATATCAAAGGATAATGCATGTAGCATCACATAAACACTTCCCACAATCAATTCTCTGAATAACATCTGTGATTATTCCATATCCTTCTTACAATGCAACCACACCATGAACCATTTCCACAACACGGAACAATGAATCTTCATACCAATATATGTTCCAATCTCATTGTAACATTTCAATACAATAAACCGAGATGTAATGACACATTAAAATATTTTATGAAATCATAGAAATGACATGAAATTCCATTATATGTTTCAAGGTAAAAAAATCATATGTGCCATGGAACAGTATAAAATTCCCAACCTTACACGGACTTTCCCTCTGTGATTCTCCTATGTAAGTAATCTTTAACTATTACAAGGAACTGAAATAAAACAACATAATTTAGGTTTCTTAACCATGAAAATTTATTCAATTAAAACTTATGAAATTTTCCTTTCTTACTATTTTTTAACAACTTACTGTTATTAATTTTTAATTCTCATATTAATTACCAAACACCAATTGTTTTGATTTTTTTTTCCTAAAGCCTAACCTAGTAACATAATCCAAGTGTCCAAATGATTAATCACATGTTTACTAATCTATTTTTCAATCAAACTATTTATGCTGATCTTACAATTAATAAAATACTTAAGCTAAAATACTTTAATTTTTAATTAATCGTGATTTTTGTATAACTAAAACATATTTATAGCTAATTACACTCAACGTTTACGCAAATTTTACCGTTAATTTGTTTTAACATACCATTAGGAACCAAAATTACTAAATTAAGCAACTTGCTTACCTCAAATCTACACTTTCTCTCTCTAGATCCTCTCTCTAACCCAAGCTGCTATAGGTGAAATGGTGCAAAACGAGCTTCAGCCCCTTATAAAGGGGTCTCCCTACAGCCAAGTAGGAGGTGGTAGGCCATGGCTGCCACCAACCCCAACTTTCCATAATTGCACTTTACAATTACCCATTGGTCCTTTAGGTTTTCATAACTCTAATCAGCCCATAAGAACCTATTAAGCATGCTTAAGTCATTAACTAATCCCACTTAACCTTAATCAAAGTTTAATTCATAATTAAACATGATTAACATCTAATTATGCACGTTTAAAGTTAAGTACTAAAATAATTATTATTGCTTATTTTATTTATTAGTGGTAGGTATTACAACACCATCCTAGTTTCTATCCTAGTTTATTCTTTGTTCATTTCATTTATCATCATTGGGATGCCATCCTAGGTCTATGTAAGCTTAATCCCTAGTTCATTTGGTTTCTGATCATTGGGACACCATCCTAGGTTCTATTGAAGCTAAATCATTTGTTCCTTAGGTTTCTTATCACTGGGACACCATCCTTGGTTCTATCTCAAATTATTCTTTGTTCATTTTGTTTCTAGTCATTGGGACACCATCCTAGATTATATAAGGTCAATCGTTTGGTCCTTTGGATTCTTGTCATTGGGACACAATCGTAGGTTCTATCTAAGTTTATTCTTTGGTCCTTTCATTTCTTATCAATAGGACGCCATCCTAGGTTCTATCTAACCTTCATTTGCTTTCTCATCATTGGGACACCTTTTTAGGTTTTATCTAATTTTATTCTTAGTTTCATTGATTTATCACCATATGGACACCATCCTAGGTTGTATCTAAAATAATAAACTAAGATAGAACCTAGGATGGTTTACCGATGATGAGAAACCAAAGGAAAAAACATCAAACTTAAAATAAACCTAGGATGGTATCCCAATGTTTAGAAACCCGAAGGAACAAATGATTAAGGATAGATAGAACCTAGGGTGACGTCCCAGTGATGAGCAACCAAATGAAGAAAAAAAAACTGAGATAGAATAGGATGGTGTCACAATGATGAGAAACCACATGAAGAGAGAAGAAACTAAGGTTCAACCTAGGATGTAGTCCTATTGATAAGAAATGAAAGGAACTAACATTTAAGCATAGATAGAGCCTAGGATGATGTCCTAATGATGGGAAAACAAATAAACAAGCAATAAACTTAGATAGAACATAGGTTGTCCAAGTGATGAGAAACCAAAGGAACAAACATTAAACTAAAATAAAACCTATCATGGTGTCCCAAATTGGTTCATAAACCGAAGGAACACACAATTAAGGTTTGATAGAACCTAGGATAGTGTCTCAATGCTGAGAAACCAAATGAAGAAAGAAAAAACTGAGATAGAACCTAGAATGGTGTACCGACGATGAGAAACTAAGGGAAGAAAGGAGAAACCAAGATAGAACCTAGGATGATATGAAACTAAATGAACAAAGAATAAACTAAGAAAGAACCTAGGATGATGTCCCAATGATGAGAAACAAATGAACAAATGATTATGTATAGATAGTGTCACACCCTGGTTTTTTTATATTCTTCAAAGTAAACCATTGATACTCAAACACAGTATAAGTGCTCTCAACGATTTAAACGTTGAGTTCCTGCTTGATTTTGTGCAAAAGAGGATATGCAAAACCTGTTATAAGGAGTACATCCTGTATTAAACTTTGTAACTTTTAGTTAACAAAATATGGTTCGTTTCTTAAAAGAAACTTGTACTACATTAATTTACATATACCAAAACCTCATTGTTCACTACGGGTAGCCCATACTACAAGTGTACCTAACAAATATACATATACATATATATATATATGTATTACATCATTCCTGCAAAAAGGTTCAGTCTTTGATACAAAAGACTTTCAATGCGAGCAAACAACATCCAACCACAGTAAAGCATTGCTCAAGCATTATTTCCTGCATAGGTCTTATAATCTGCATCTAGAGGTGGAAGGGATAGGGTGAGTTCACAACTCAGTAGAAAAGTTTATAACCATCCTAAGCATACCTTTAAAAACCCTGAATTAAACGTTTAATAGCATGTATGCATGTTTTTGCTGGTTTCATCTTTGCTTTTCCTCATCCATCCTTTCAACAATCATAAACTGCTAACCCTCACCAATCTACACATCAGATATCAATGCTCCACAAGATACTCGATCAATTAATGACTATTTTGGGACATCACCCAAGGGCAAGTCATACCCCGTGTCTTTTGGGACTCATGCCCAAGGGCAAGACCAACTTGTCTTTAGGGACTCAAACCCAGGGGTAGGACCAACCCCATACACCCACATCGGAGTGTCTTCCTCGAGGGCTTTAGGGACTTTCACCAAAGGACCCACATAAACAATATATCAATTGATAATGTCTGTAGCATCACATAAACACTTCCCACCAATCAATTCTCTGAATATCATATGTGATGATTCCATATCCTTCTTGCAATGCAACAACACCATGAACCATTTTGACAACACAAAACCATGAATCTTCATACCAATATACGTTCCAATATCATGCTACCATTTCAATGCAATAAACCAAGATGCAATGACACATTAAAACATTTTATGAAATCATTGAAATAACGTGAAATGAAATGAAACAACATAATTTAAGTTTCCTAACCATGAAAATTTATACAATTTATTGTTGCTAATTTTTAATTCTCATATTCTCTAATCTATATACCTTTAGGTTTTCAAATCAAATTTGAATTGAATTAAACAATATTTACAATTCATATTAATTTCCCTAATTAATTACCAAACACTAACTGTTTTGATTTTCTTAAAGCCTAACCCATTAATAAATCCCAAGTGTCCAAATAACCTAATTAATCACATGTTTACTAATCTATTTTTCAATCAAACCAAATTAAATGAAGATTTCTACTTATCTTACCATTAATAAAAACTTTAATCCTTAATTAATTATGATTTTTAACTAAAACGTGTTTATAGCTAATTAAACTAAACTTTTACACAAATTTACAATTAATTCTTTTCAGCATACCATTAGGAACCAAAATAAACGAAAATTACAAAATTTAAAAACTTGCTTACCTCAAATCTACACTTTCTCTCTTTAACCCAAGTTGCTGCAGGTGAAATGATGGAAAACAAGCTGCAGCCCCCTTAAAAAGGGGTCTCCATGCAGCCAAGCATGAGGTGGCATTCCACCAACTCCAATGTCCATATTTTGCACTTTAGTCCTTCAAGTTATCAAAAATAAAATCCATAATTGCCCATTAGTCCTTTAGGTTTTCATCACCCTAATCAGCCCCTAAGAACCTAATAAGCATGCTTGAAGTTAAGTACTAAGATAATCATTATTGCCTATTTAATTCATTAGTACTATGTGTTACTTATAGAACCTAGGATAGTGTCTCCATAATTAGAAACAAAATGAAAAAAGAATAAAATGATATAGAACATATGATGGTTTCCCAAGGATGGTGTCCTACTGATGACAAACCATAGGATCAAAGATGAAACTTAGATTCAATCTAGGATTGAGTTCGATTGATGAGAAATGAAAGGAATAAATGATTAAGCCTAGATAGACTTTAGGATGGCATCCCAATGATGCAAAGGCAAATAAAGAAAAATACTCTAAAATAGAACCTAAGATGTTGTCCCAATGCTGAGAAACCAATCTAACAAATGATTAAGCATATACAAAGTTTATATAGAACTGTAACACCTAGTACTAATGAATTAAATAGGCAATAATGATTATTTTAGTACTTAACTTTAAGCTTGCTTAATTAGATATTAAAACTAGTTTAGTGCTAATCATGTTTAATTATGAATTAAACTTTGACTAAGGTTAAGTGGGATTAGTTAATGATCTAAGTATGCTTATTAGGTTCTTAGGGACTAATTAGGGTTATGAAAACCTAAAGGACTAATGGGAAATTATGGGTTTTATTTTTGATAACTTGAAGGACTAAAGTGCAAAATTTGGAAATTTGAGTTAGTGGAATGCCACCTCCTACTTGGGTGGATTGGTGGCAGCCATGTGGGCTGCCACCTCATGCTTGGGCGCTTGGAGACCCCTTTATAAGGGGGTTGCAGCTCGTTTTGCACCATTTCACCTGCAGCAACTTGGGTTAGAGAGAGAATCTAGAGAGAGAAAGTGTAGATTTAAGTTCCTCGTAATAGGCAAAGATCGCCTACTTAGAAGAAACGCAAAAAGGAAGTCGGTGTAAGGTAGGGAATTTTATGCTATTCTATGGTGTATATGATTTCTTTTCTTGAATTATTTGTTGGAATTTTATGTTGTTTCTATGATTTCATAAAATCTTTTAAAGTTTCATTGCATCTCGGTTTATTGCATTGAAATGTTACCATGATGTTGGAACGTATATTGGTTTGAAGATTCGTGGTTTTGTGTTGTCGAAATGGTTTATGGTGTGATTGCATTGCAAGAAGGATATGGAATTATCACAGATCATATTCAAAGAATTTATTGGTGGCGAAGTGCTTATGTGATGCTACAGGCCTTATCATTTGTTATATTGTTTATGTGGGACCGTGGGTCCTTGGGTGAAAGTCCCTAAAGCCCTCGAGGAAGACACTCCGATGTGGTGTGGGGTTGGTCCTGCCCCTGGGTTTTAGTCCCTAAAGACACGGGGTTGGTCCTGCCCTTGGGTATGAGTCCCAAAAGACACGAGGTTGGTCCTGCCCTTGGGTTTTAGTCCCTAAAGACACGGGGTTGGTCCTGCCCTTGGGTATGAGTCCCAAAAGACACGGGGTATGACTTGCCCTTGGGTGATGTCCCAGAATAGTCATTATTATATTGATCAAGTATCTTGTGGAGCATTGATATCTGCTGTGTACATTGTTGGGGGTCAGTAATTTATCAGTTGTGAAAGGATGGATGGGGAAAAGCAATGATGAAACCAACAAACACATGCATACATGTTTGACATGATTACACATTTGTTAATGGTTATGAAATGTTTATCATGCATGTTATTAAACGTTTGATTCAAGGTTTTTAAGGGTATACTTAGGATGGTTATAAACTTTGCTTCTGAGTTGTGAACTCACCCTATCCCTTCCACCTCTAGATGTAGGTCAGAAGACCTATGCAGGAAAGAATGCTTGAGCAATGCTTTACTGTGATTGGATGCTGTTTGCTCATATTGAAAGTCTTTTGAGGCCATGCCTTTAGTATCAAGACTAAACCTTTTGTTGGAATGATGTAATGTATATATTTGTCAGATACACTTGTAGTATGGGCTACCCGTAGTAAACAATGGGGTTTGGTATATGTAAATTAATGTTGTACTAGTTTCTTTTGTGAAACAAAACATATTTTGTTAACTTAATAGTCACAATGTTTAATAAAGGATGTACTCTTTATAACAGGTTTTCCATATCCTCTTGTTGAACAAATTCAAGTAGGAACTCAACATTTAAATTTTTGAGAGCACTTATACTGTATTTGAGTATCAATTGTTTAGTTGAAGAATAAATAATAATAATAATAAGAAAAAAAAAATTGGGGTGTGACAAGAACCTAGGATGGCATCCCAAAGATGAGAAACAAAATGAACAAAGAATAAACTAACATTGAAGCTAGGATTCCAATTGATGAGAAACATAACTTACAATTGATTAAGCTTAGATAGAACCTATGATAGTGTTCCAACGGTGAGAAACAATATGAATAAAGAAATGATTAAGGTTAGAACATAGGATAACATCCTAAGGATGAGAAACCAATGGAATAAAACATAAATAGAGACAAAACCAAGGATGTTGTCCCAATTGAAAACAGAAGGAACAAAGAGTAAACCTTGATAGAACCTTGGATAGTGTCCCAATGATGAGAAGTCACAAGAACAAAACGATAAAGTTATGATAAAAACCTAGGATACACTCACAACGATGAGAAACGAAATAAACATAGATTAAGATGAGATAGAACCTATGATGGTGTCCCAATGATGAGAAGTCACAAGAACAATCGATAAAGTTTAGATAAAACCTAGGATAGACTCACAACAATGAGAAACAAAATAAACACAGATTAAGATGAGATAGAAACTATGATGGTGTCCCATGTTGAAAAAGAAAAGTAACAAAGAAGAAACATAGAAAGAACATTAGATCGTTTCCCAATGATAAGAAACCAAAATGAACAAAGAATTAATTTAGGTAGAACTTAGGATTGTGTCCACATGACGAGAAACCAATATGAACAAATAATTAATTTAGGTAGAACCTCTTCTGGTTCATATATGAGTTTCTATGGTGATAGAAGGCTTACATTTATTCCACTAATTCGAAAACCTGGATGACAAGTGGTCAAGAAAGGGTGGCAGACACTATTTTCTTTTTAATATGAAGGGAGGAAGCAAAAAGATTGACAAACTATAGATTGTATTCCAGTGGTTTGTGAATTTGCTGATGATTTTCCTAAAGAATTGCCATGTTTACCTCCTCATAGAGAGATAGATTTTTCTATTGAATTGTATCCAGGTACATATCCAATATCAATAAGCTCCATATAGGATGGCTCCAGTTGAACTTAAGGAATTGAACATTCAGTTGCAGGAGTTTGCAAACTAAAAGGTTATTCGGCCTAGTACCTCACCTTGGGGTGCTCCAGTATTGTTTGTAAAGAAGAAGGATGGATCCTTGCGCTTATGTTGTGGATTACAGAAAATTGAACAGAGTTACAGTGAAAAACAAATATCCGCTACCTCGGATTGATGACTTATTTGACCAGTTATGTGGGGCTTGCTATTTTTCAAAGATTGATTTAAGATCTGGTTATCATCAGTTGAGGATACGAGAAACAGATATTCCAAAGACTGCATTTCGTAAACAATGGGGTTTGGTATATGTAAATTAATGTTGTACAAGTTTCTTTTGTGAAACAAAACATATTTTGTTCACTTAATAGTCACAATGTTTAAGTACTCTTTATAACAGGTTTTCCATATCCTCTTTTTGAACAAATTCAAGTAGGAACTCAGCATTTAATTCTTTGAGAGCACTTATATAGTATTTGAGTATCAATTGTTTAGTTGAAGAATAACTAATAATAATAATAAATAAGAAAAAAAAATGGGGTGTGACAGATTGAGTCTAAGATGGTGTCCTAATGATAATAAACCACACGAACAAATGATTAAGCTTAAATAGAAGCTATGATGATGTCTCAATGATGAGAAACGAAATGAAAAAAGTATAAAATGGGAAAGATGGTGTCCCAATGATGAGAATTCAAAGGAGCAAACGATTAAACTTAAATAGAACCTAGGATGACTTTCCAATGATGAGAAATCAAATGAAAAAGGAATAACCTGAGATAGCAAAATGTTGTCAAAGTGACGAGAAACCAAAGGAACAAACGATTTAAGTCTAGAAATAACCGAGCTTGGTGTCCAAATGAAGAGAAACGAAATGAATAAGGAATAAACCGAGAAAGAAAGTAGATGGTCTCCCAATGATGAGAATCCAAAGAAACGAAGATGAAACTTAGGTTGAACCTAGGATTGTGTCGCAAAGATGAAAACCAAAAGAAGAAACAAATCAGCTTTGATAGAACCTACGCTGGTGTCCCATTAATGAGAAACTAAAGGAACAAAGAAAAAATTGAGGTAGTACGCCAATGACAAGAAACTAAAGGAACAAAGAAAAAATTGAGGTAGTACGCCCAATGACAAGAAACTAAAGGAAAAAAAGAAAAAACTTAGATAGAACCTAGGATGGCCGTCCAAATGAGGAGAAATGAAAATGAATAAAGAATAAACAGAGAAAGAACAAAGGATGGTGTCCCAATGATGAGAATCCAAAGGAACAATGACAAAACTTAAGTTGAACCTAGGATAGTATCTCAAAGATAAGAAACCAAAGGAAGAAACGAATCAACTTTGATAGGACCTACGATGGCGTTCCAATGATGAGAAACTAAAGGGAAAAAAGAAGAAAACTTAGAATAGACCCTAGAATGGTGTCCCAATGATGAGAAACAAAATGAACAAGGAATAAACTGATATAAAATATAGGATGGTGTTCCAGTGATGAGAAACCAAAGGAATAAATAATAAACTGAGATAAAAATTAGGATTGTGTCCCAATGAATAGAAACCAAAGGAACAAACAAGTAAGTTTAGAATGACCCTAGGATGGCATCGTTTGTTCCTTTGGTTTCTCATCACCGGGTTACAATCCTGGGTTCTATCTCAATTCATTCTTTGTTCATTTGGTTTCTCATCATTGGAACACCATCCTATGTTCTATGTCATTTGGGCTACCATCCTAGGTTCTATCTATATTTGATCATTTTTTTGTTTGGTTTCTCATTATCATTGGGACACCATCCTAGGTTCTATCTCTGTTTATTCTTTGATCATTTGGTTTCTTGTCATTGGGACCCCATCCTAGGTTCTATTCAAATTTCTTTTTTTTTTTTTTTTCCTTTAGTTTCTAATTAATGTAACCATTCTAGGTTCTATCTCAGTTTAATATTTGTTCAACTAGTTTCTAATAATTAGGACATCATCCTATGTTCTATCTAATTGATGCAAACCTCAATCGACACGCGTTGAGACCCAACAAACAGTATTGGAATAATTGCCCAAAAAGCTAAAATATAGATTTTTTTATAGAACCCTCACCCAACGTTTATAAGTGAAACGTGAACCAAAAGTATAAGTTAACAGACCTTGACCCAATGATTACAATAGAATCACGAACGAAAGGTATAAAGTTTGAAACGCCACAAGGAAGAATCCCTGATAAGTTCACAGTTCTTGAAGAACCAAAAGAAGATAAAGCCTCACCCTTTTCTATTTTTTATTCAATTCAAATTCCAAAAGAAAATAGCTAAAAAAAAGTTCTTAAATAATAAAAAACATTAAAAATAATGTAAATTTGCCTTAAATTAGGAACCTCTAAATAGGAAAAAATGTCTATTAACTATATGGATTGAAGAATCTAATCATTAATCCCCATAAATCACACCCACATCAAACCAGATGATATCCCTAATAGCTTGGATTAAAATTATTACTACCTTCATCTTCCTTTTGGGTCCACGCTTGGAATTCATGCTGTTAGAATTAGCCATTAAGTGCTCTTTGATTTTCTTAGATCTTGCTTTACGTAATAGGTCCCAACGAACATGCAATGATCCTTAATGGCTTGTTATTTCTCTATCATTCCCCTCTCTTCAAAGATTCCTCCTCGTTTCCTTACATCGAAAGGAGAAAGACCAGAAACAGCAAAATCATTTCATAGCATACAAATTCCCTAACCATATTCAATCCTATAATACACTTTGCATTTAAAGTAAGACAAAGCATACCTTCTGATAATGCACCAGCTAGATATTTCCTCCTTACCTTGTGTTTATTACATAAGGATAGTTCTAATGAATTTCCACCCACTTGGCTATCCTTCTATTAAACTTACCTGTCCTTTTAATGCTTCAAGATCTCATGTTCGGTTATGTATAAACAAATTCTTTCGCCAAAGTAATGTTGCCAAGTCTCCATCTCTCACCAGTGCATAAAACCTTCCTTTTCATATGCTGTGGTTAGTTCAAAGTGCCCCATAGCTTTTCACTAAAAAGGCTATTGGTCCTTTCTCCGCATCAAAGACCTCAAAACCTATTCTTAGCATCACACTCAATCTCAAAAGTTTTAGAAACATCATATTAATGCTAATAAGACACCACATAACCTTTTCTTTAATTTCAATAAATGCATATCTTATCATTGCCCCATTTAATAGCCCACAATTTTAACAATTTCATGTGAGTGGTCACTAGTGAACGATAACTTTGAAAATAATCGATAAAAAACTAGCCAAACCATGAAAATACTTACCTCAGTGATCACTTTAGTGTGGCCATTCCTTATAGCCTTCACAATTTTCGTCATCCACGCTCAATTCCTTCCAACTAACAAATAACCAAGAAACACAACTTGTCATGCAAAAGAACGTTTCTTATAAATTGGCATTATAATTTTCTTTCTCAAAAACAACAAGCACACAATGCAAATTTTTATTATGCCATCTAAGTTCTTACTCACAAAAACATCATTTCTAATAGACCACAAACAA
This sequence comes from Vitis amurensis, assembly GCA_037355405.1. Lineage (NCBI taxonomy): Eukaryota > Viridiplantae > Streptophyta > Magnoliopsida > Vitales > Vitaceae > Vitis > Vitis amurensis. The sequence goes on along the minus strand of JBAPGN010003021.1, from coordinate 3,700 downwards.
AGTCTGCCTATAAACGCACTGCAATGCATGGTTTCATTAACCTCCTATATGAAGTACTTGTGGCATTATTGACCAAAAGCATTACCAACCACTGCATATAATCCATATTTAGTTTTAAAAGCAGTTTTCCATTCATCAACCCTCTTCATCCTCCTATTTGTGATAACCACTAATCAATTTGTTAAAACACTAGATCCATGCAATCGGTGTCAACATTCATCTAGCACTAGGATGGATGTCTATACTTTATCCGTAATGTGTTGATCGCCCGCAATCAACACACATCCTCCAAGTTCCTCCTTCCTTAGGCTTAACCCAGCATCGGCCACCGCCAACTCTCATCCTCTCTCTCACAGGCCTTTGGTTAGCAACTCCTCAATTGCCTAGAATTACCTTTGTCTCTAGATTCTTCATATATCTTCGTTAGAATTGTTGCACCTGCACAAAATCATTTGATCTCCTATTCTCTAATCATCGTGGCCAATTCCATAGGACAACATGTTAGAAAACACGATACCTCATATCCGCAACAAAGAAACAACAATATAGAAAGATTATGTAAAGTCCATTAGTGGTTAAACATACCTCTTGTTACAAGAGTACTAATTAAACAGCCTCTTTTCAATTCTATATCTTCATAGCTTGTCGGAGACAACATACAAAAGTACTGTTTATTGCTGTACAAAGAATACCTATTCTTGAACCCGTCATATGACCTTTGTCCAAACTATTAAGCCACCCAATAAAATGTAACTCATCAATTGGAACAAAATCACAAATACTTCATCTTGACCTCCCAATTAAAAGAACCAGCACCTACTTATTATTTTACCTCTCACAATCATAGTCAACCATTGCACTTATACGTTCTAGGCTTTCAAGGTAGGAAATTCAATTTTAACTAAAAGTAGCTGCTATGACCCACATTAGCACAGCCCACCCCCCCCCCCCCACCCCCTTCCCTATCAATATCATACTACATATCTTATTTTGATGTGGCATCTAGTATGAAAAATATTCTCTCTTTGTTATTCCATGTCATTAAATTTGCACTTAAAGCACCGCCTAGCCATAGTGACTCACCCTTCCACTGTAACTCCACATTATCGTCACAAGCATTCCTCCATTGATGCATTTGGCATCACCTTCTCACTTTCAATTCTACCTCTCCGATCAACACGTTCCTCATGTCCTCTTTATTAGTCATCCACGCTCCTATAGCCTTGATAAGACTCTCAATTCTGATACAATCCCTATAGTATGACTAGACAAACTGCCTCTCATAGTGGCTTCATTTCCATCCCAGTCTCAATAGCCTCTCATATTTCTTCTTTTGTATTACAAGTTACCCACCAATATAATAGCTCCTCATGGAATTTTTAATCTATTTCCCTTTCTAGAATTTTGTATAGACCAACAAACTCCCACTTCCTTAGTGTAGTAGGCATCTTCCCAACCATAGTTTTTTTAGCCAATCCTTTTCTTCGTTTTTAGCGCAACCGCTTTTTTGGATTGGCATCCCCCTTGTAATTTTGTTGCGCATCCCTTTCTATGATTCTAATTAGTAAATCCCCTCCTTAATTTCATTTACGAGCTCATTCTTCCTTTGTCTTTTTAAGGCCATCTCCGCTTACTCGAATTTCTTAGATAGCATTCCCCCTCCTTGACATTGTTTAGAAAATCCCTTTCATAAGTTTATTAAGGCATTGTTTAGGCATCCCACTTCCTTTAAGTTTCTTTATGTATCCCTCTTCTTCACCCATAATCAGATGTCTCCTATTCTATCTAAACATAATCATTTTTCCAAGATTGCTATCATTGAACACCATCACAATTTTATTTTCATTTTCCATTCTTAGTTTTGTTTAGTTTCACATCATTAGATGTCATCCAGGTTTTCTAAGCTAATTAGTTTGTTTTTGTTGGTCATCCATTATTGACCATAATTTCTTTCTATCCTCGTCATTCTTCATTCCTTATACCCTAGGTTACTATCCTAGTTTTAAATCTAAGTTTATTTGTTTGTTCCTCTATTTCTCATAACTAGAGACGTATCCTATGTTCTATCTATATCAAATGGTTATTTGGTCGATCTCTGAACTAAGTTCTTACTTAAGCTTAGTTGTGTTTACGGTTTCTCACATGTGACTGTCATCCTAGTTCTATCTAGTTGTCTTAGTTCCTTTGTTCCAAACATTGGAGCAATCCTATTTCCATTTCAATTATTGTCTTTTTCCCATCATGTGAACTTATGTAAGCTTTCATATGTCCTTGGTCTCATAATAGACGTCATCCTATCAGTTTGTTTAAGGTATGCACAAATTCCTGTATATGTTCAGACACCTCCTTCATTGATTTTTTCGGGCATCCCCTCCTGAAGTTTGTTGAGTACTACCCTTTCATTTATTTTACATCTCTTTCTCGAGTTTATTAGGTTCATTCCCATTCCTCTATTGTTTAACATTCTTGTTCATTGGGCTAAACTACCTTATACTTTTTTAGTCCATCACCCTTCCTTAAGTTTCTTAGTCATCCATCTCATGGAGTATTTTAGTTCATTCCCTTCCTAGAAGTTGTAACCAACCAACTCCTTCAATTGCTTTAGGCATATCCCTTTCCTAGGCGATTATTTAACATACTCCCACTTCTTTTAGTTTAAATATGGACCCCATCCATAGTTGTTTTAGTGCAACTCCATTTCTTGAGTCTTAGCACCAACCTATTGTTGGAATGGGCATCCCCCTTGTTAAGTTTTTGTGCATTCCCTTTCAGAGTCTATTAGTGAATCCCCCTCTCAATTTCATTACGACTTTCTTCTTCCAGTGCTTTTTAAGAATCCCACTTACTCGAATTTGCTTAGAGCCATCCCCTCCTGACTTGTAAGAATTTCTTCATTAAGCTATTAAGGCCATGATTTAGGCATCCCACTTCCTTAAGTTTTTTAGGATTATCCCGTCCTTCAACCCCATAATCAGATGTCATCCTTAGTTCTATCTAAACATAATCATTTATCCCGAGATTGCTCATTCATTGGAAAAACCACCATTATAGTTTTATTCATTTTCATTTCTTTACATTTGTTTAGTTTCCAACATCATTGAATGCCATCCTAGGTTTTTCTAAGCTTAAATAGTTTGTTCTTTTGATGTCTTCATCCATGATTGACCATTTAATTCTTTGTTCTATCTCTTGTTTATCTCGTTTCCTTCGGGTTACCCGTTGCGTTACTTATCTAGTTTTAATCTAAGTTTATTTTGTTTGTTCCCTTCTGATTTTCTCATAACTAGACTTTTCCTTAGATCTTAAGTATCATCAATTGAGTTATTTTTTGTGTCGATCGTCTGCATACCCATCAGGTTCTTACCTAAGCTTAGTTGTTTGTTTGTTATTGTTTCTCATTTTCATTGTTTGATGCATTTCCTAGTTTTCTATTTCTAGGTTTGTTTTCTTAGTCCTTTGTGTTCCCATACCATTTGGATGCAATCCTAGATTCGACCTATGTCAATTGTTTGTTCCTTTGGTTTTCGCCCATCATTTGGAAAAACTATTCTAAGCTTATTCATATATTCCTATTGTTTCTCAATAAAATTAGACATCAATCCTATGAAGTTTTGTTTAAGGGTATCACAATTCCTTGTTAGTTCAAGACATCCTCCTCTTGAGTTTTTTCGGGATCCCTTCCTAAGTTTGTTATCTCTCT